>OX387186.1:12877016-12960427 GCA_947561395.2 Buxus sempervirens | reverse complement strand
TCTCTGCACAACTTTTGCATGGCACTGACCCACA
This sequence comes from Buxus sempervirens, assembly GCA_947561395.2. NCBI lineage: Eukaryota > Viridiplantae > Streptophyta > Magnoliopsida > Buxales > Buxaceae > Buxus > Buxus sempervirens. The sequence continues at coordinate 12,960,393 of OX387186.1, read as the reverse complement.
ACTTTTGCATGGCACTGACCCTTACGTGCACAGGCAATACTTATTTACATGTAATATCATTTAAGTAAATGTCCTCGTATTTTTTAATCTCCATTTACTTAAGATATTACATGTAAATAAGCAAACACCCCCCATTTGAATCCATTAAAAATAGTTCCAAACCCAAATTCCAAGTGAATAAAAGTCAACTTTTCAGTTCAAGGCTAAATTCCGGTTTTTCAAGTCCGGTAAAAAGATTCAACATATTAATACCAAGGTATTCATCAAGATTTAAAATCTCAAAAATTCATTTATGCAATAACATTGCTAAAAACCTGATTATTGGGAAAAATTATCTTGAAATCTTGCTTTAAAAAATATTTCATTTCTGAGGTCAAAAGTCAACAAAATTAAACAGGAAAAAGTTTGACTTTGTACAAAAGATTGAATTCGAACCTTTTCCTTTATGGTTTTGGATTCAAATGGGTTAAGGATTTCAAACCCAAAATTGAAAAATTCCAATAAAATCTTTCTCTACTTCAAAATTTATCAAAAATCGTGCAATTTTGGGGGTGTCTACACACACACATACATATACACACCCTCACACCCTGCATGCATGGACACGGGTATGCTCACACACACACTGAGACACAAAATTAGAATGTTAGCCCATTTAAATTAATGAAAAACAAGAAATGATAAATTTTTATTTATTGTATTTTTTTCTTAATAATTCCATATGTTGAACTTCCTAACTGTTATAATATAAATATTGTGATTGGGAATTTTTTGGATTTTGCATTATCTCATAACATTAGTGAAAACCTTATTATTGCAATTTGTTTTTTGTAATTTTAATGGTTATAGGTTGTCATACATTCTAATAAGGAATCTCATTTTATAGTTAGAAATAATAAGAAATTTAGAAAATAAAAAAGTTGATTTATTTGTGTGAAATATCCAAATTTCTTTACTTTTTTTTTTAGGAAATTGTCCTAAATTTCACCCACTTTTCCATGACCTAATTTCGAAGTCATTATAAAATTTTAAAATTTTAGAGATTCTGGTTTTGTTTGAGTCCAGGCAATGGTGTTTTATTTTTCTTTTTTCTTGCAAATCTAAAACCATTTTTTTAGGGTGAGATTCAATAATAATTTTTGGTTTGGCTAAAAAGTGCTAACCATTTTCTTTTGAAAATGGTTCAGATGGTCACCTAAATATTGGTAATTTGAAATTTGTGATACGTTTCCAATTTCTTTTACTGTGCATCTATTATCAAGAATTCAAGATTGTCCTTCATTAGGTTTTCAAAAATGCACTCTATTTAAGAAAAACCCAATTCGTCATCTTCCTTGAATGGGCGCCAAACTCGGTTTTCTACCGTTCTCTTAAATCAAGACCCCCTTGCACCTCTCGTTTCATCTCCCCCAACAAACCATCTATGCTTAAAGGAGCTCAAAACCCCATATCTACATGAAGGAAACCAAATAAAGCTAGGGCAACAGATCGGAGACCCCACCTCTGGTAAGTCTCATTCCCCCCCCCCCCCCCCCCTTTTGTATTGTTATTGGTTATGTGAAATTCCATTTCCATTATATCTTACCTATTGGCACAAATAATTTATGACAGAGAAAGATATGGTGAGGGAGAGAGAGAGAGGAGAGGAAGGAATGGTGGGAGGGAGTAGAAGTTTCGTTGATGAGGGATTTTTTGATAATTGTCAATTCTTCATGATTCTGAGATCCAGAACATGATATTTTCAAAAATCTTAGATGGAATGGGAATTATAAATTTTTTAGTCATCTTTGCTCATTGGACATTTGATATTTAGCCTTAATTGGAGTGATCCCCTTTTCAACATGAAATACTTTAGTTATGTGGCTTCCTCTGATTTTCTCACACTAGTTCTTAAATTTTGAATTCTCTCTTGTTATTTCTCATCATCTGCATGGATCAGATTCAGATTTGAATCTAAGTTGTTACCTATACGGTTTTGAGAAGAATATTTGATGTTATGGAAATTTTAAGGTTCTGAATGTTTTGGATGTCCGTGTAATGGTTAGAAATAATATGATAAATAAGCAACCTTGGGAGTTTTTGGGTTAAATTAGATAATTATGTAATTCCTAGATGGAGTTCTCACTCATCGAATGTACCCCTTGAACTAGTCTATTGCAGTTAAGGGTCTCAGGCATTGTGGACACTGTTATCTTCTTCGGATTTTATTTTACGTTTTGGGGGTTTGATGTTCATCTCAAATTAACACAATCCTTGTCCTGCAGGTGAACTTTATTGAATGATAGACAAAAAGAAGATTCAATCACTTTTTCACAAGCATTGAGGGTAAGCTATTAATATTTACTCCTATGTCTTTTTTATGTATTCCAAATTAGTTATTTTAGGATTATGGATTTTGATTGTGATGACAATTAATCTGGTAATATTCAGTCCTTTCTCTTCTTCATGTATTCTAATCACTTGGTGTCAAACATCTCAAAATCATGAAATAATATGGTAAGTAGTGATTCTAGTACGGATGTGAAACTATTCTGGATCTTTTGGTAGGATATGATCTATAGGCCTAATCCCTGTGACATTCTATAACAAAGTGGTGTGATCTAGTGGTGGAACCAGGACTCTAAATCTGAGGGGGCAAAAAAAATTTTCAATTAACACTTTTCATGAAATATAGAAATTTCAATGAGTTGGAGGGACAAACCAAAAATTTTAGAGGGGGTTCTCATGAAATATAGAAATTTTAATGAGTCGGGGGGCAAACCAGAAATTTTAGAGTGGGCAAAATATAAATTTTAATTAAAACATATAAAATATATATATATATATATATATATATATATATATATATATATATATATATTTTTTTTTTTTTTTAAATAAAAAATAAAAGCTTCGGGGGGGGGGGGGGGGGGGGAGCAATTGGCCCCCTTGCTATAAGGTGGTTCCGCCACTGGTGTGATCCCAATAACATTGCACTAGAATCTGGATACTCACTTCTTATTTTTATTCGGCTTTATCCAGATTCTTCTCAAACACAGAAATGATGTTCTGCTAATATAATTAAGCCTTAACAATGTCATAATAACCATCTATTCATGGTCTCACTAAACGCCTCAAAATTTATTACCATTTTTATTTTTGAGAAATTAGGACTTGGCTCTCATGTACATGCTTTGTAGCTTCATCATATCAACTAACGAATATTTTGGAGAAAGACTTGAACTTGAAATTGTTTCCAGATTTCCAGATTTTGTATCCAGCTTGGAGACCTCTCTCTAACTTTTGTTGCTCATAGTTGTGGTTATGGAATTCTTTTGAATACTTAACCCATGCGGAAGGGCTTAATTTGATTCACTAAAAGTGCACGTTCAATCATAGTCTAATCGAGGAAATTATTAATCGTCCTAAAGTCTATTTGGTTTCTCTATTTTAAGGAAAGGGAGGTGAATAGGGAATTTGTTGCTAATGCTCTTAACTAACGTTGCTTGGATACAATTCCATCGGCAAGAAACTTATAGAAAAAAAAAAGTAAAATAAAAGGAAGAAAACTTAAATTGTACAAATTTCAACTAACCACATCATCATTATTATCCATATGGTAGATCTCAACTAACCACATCATCATTACATGTGACATTGTCTTCCCAGAGAAAGAAAGAGATGGAACACATGAAATTTTATTAAGACCAAACAGAGACAAACAAGATGGGAATACTCAAAGAAACTAAAAGGGCTAGGTTATCATCATACATTTGATTTGATGTATCTTTATTTTATTCTTATAAGACATCAAAGCACGAGATAACCACAACTTACTAACCATTCGAGATAGATTTAGCCACGATGCCTACGACGACTCGCTCTTTTGTTACCTGTGCAGAAGCATTGTTTAAGATCCTTCCCTCGGCAATAGCCAGCTTCATAGCCTTCTCTTTCGCGACATTCTCTTGAACATTGCTCCTCGTTTTCGCACTCTACTCCTTTCAGTAATCTTTTGCTCAACGCATGAACAGGTGCTATTGATCTCGATGATTGCCGGCCAAGCCGTGGACGGCGATTCATCATCTCTTTTACCATAGGAGAGACACAAAAAAAAAAAAAAAAACCATAAAATCAATATTTGTATGTAAATATGATTTAGCTTTAATGATCTCATTCAAGATGGAGTAGTAATGCAAAAAGACGCCTTCTTTCACTTCAAACACTTTTCATGGAAGGTGAAAGATACTGATTTTATATACCACCATCAACATTTACTCGCAATTATATCTACAATAGGATTGCCAAATTTCTACGTTAAACATGGCAAACCACCATCAACATTTACTCACAATTATATCTACAATAGGATTGCCAAATTTCTACGTTAAACATGGCAAAAAACAAGATAAAATAAAAAGAGAATAAAAATAAACTGTAGTCACAATGGGATTGTCAAATTTCTATGTTAAACATGGCAAAAAATAAAATAAAATAAAAAGAGAATAGAAATAACCTGCAGGCACAAGAAGGAAAACGAGGATTAAGGCAACCAAAAATAGACGGTGACGGTACTCCATTTTGATTGAGAGAGTTTTGAATGTACGTAATAAAGTAGCCCTGAACATTTCTTATATAGCAGCTCCAACTATTTGGATTTTTCATAAATATTTCAATCTGACGATCATTTCCTAGCTTTCTCTCGTTATTTCCCCTCTCTATCGATCCCATCAACAAGACTAACACCTAGTAAGCATCCATATGGGATTGTTATAATGATGAGGTTGAATTTGGGATTATAAAATACATCTTGAGGTTTATATATTCACAGCATACTTTTAACTTTTTCAAACATAACCAAATTAGGGCCCTTGAATACTTAGAGCAAAATAGGAAAGCTTTTTGACGTGAAAAGAAAAGGATGTCGGGCTTGTTTGGAAGTAAAGATTCGGGCGGCGTTAACCCACACAGCATGAGCCGACGCGTTGCTTGGTACGGTCTAAGCTTACACAGGCTACCATTTATTGGCATTGCACAACCATTCTACATGGCTATGCCCATATAGCCGTCTAAAACAGTAAGTTACATACGTATTTTCTCTTTTTTTTTTCTTATTACATTAGGGAATTTTATTTGATTTTCCAAATATTAGTACTAAATAATCATATAAAATATATATATTAATAATAATGAAGTTGTGACATCTTCTTTCCATGTTAACAGCAAAATCATATGGAAAAATATCACGTCCAAGTTATCTCAAGTGTCATCCTTTTAAAGGATAACCAGATCATACAAGTGAAATCACATAAAGAGGGTAAGAAAAAATGGGAAATTTGGTTTTTAGTGATATTTTTTAAAATAATTTAGATTCAGTCGCTCAATTTTTGGTAACTGAGAATTAGTGGTACTTTTTAAAAATAATTGAGTGTCAATGTCATTTTAATGTCTATAAAAATTTTCTTCCGAAAATACCCTTGAAAGGCTTGCAAACTTTGCTTTAAACAAAATGAATAAAATGGTTTTCACAGTCCTTTGAGGGTATTCTAGGAAGAAATTCTTCATGCACAGACAGTATTTCTCAAATTTTTTTTGGTAGTCACACCATTTCTCAATTGTTTTAAAAAAAATAACACTAATTTTCAATTACCTAGAATTGGATGATGAATCTGAATTATCTTAGAAAAGTATGACTAAAAACCAATTTTCCCAAGAAAAAATATACCATGATGGCTTTCAATATGCCTCCCACTCTCAACAATGCACACGGTAAGGCAAAAAAAAAAAAATGAAGTTGTATTACCTGTAACAATAAAATAATGAGTGAGCTACAATGCTCAATAGAAAATTATCTCAATTTCAAAAAAATCAATTAATAAATAATACTCTATTCCAATAAATGAACATTATTATAAAAAGTCTTCACATTAAGCAAATCTTCTTATTTTATAATTATAAATGAAATTATACCAAAACACACATACATTAATGAATGCAATGCAACATTGCAACATACTTAATCCATTGCCTGAGATTATATACCCAAAATCATATTTTTTCAAATTTACTCCAACACCCAGGGTTGCTAAGCCACGTGTATCAATAACTAACGGCCATCTAATACTACTCTTTGTTTCTAGTTCTTTTGCTGCTTTCCACTAGTAATATATAAATTAGAAGTCCCAGTTACTTCATATAACTTAGAACATGCGTTGATTAGAATAAGAATAATTTCTTTTTGCTCTCTTAGATTAAATATTTCAAAAGCATGATTTTTTTTAAGGAATTTGGACGTGGTATGGTACACTATTTGTACTTGTCTTTGATTTATTTTGATGAGATTCTAGCTTGAGGAATCAAAATAATTACAAGAAGCACATACCAAAGGCTGTTGAGCTCAAAATCTATGTGAGATTCTATTAGTGTATCTTAATTAAAATAAGGACGAAAAAAATAACAATTTTGGTTTTAAAGGATTGGTAACAACCAATTGCGATTTATTGATCTTGTAGAATTGAGTAATCCATTTAACATTTGGAATTATTACTTTAAAATTTGTCATTAAAGATATAGGTCTTTATACGACTGTAAACACCCTAATTCTGCACACTGAAAATAAACCCGGAACTAGCGTAATTGAGGGTTTAAAAGTCAAGGCCAAAACATAAAACTCAATTTCATGAAAATAATAGTACCAACAGAAGAAAGTTTTGTTTAAACTTGAAGAAAGTTTTGTTTAAGCCCCAATTTTGCATAAAATTGAGGCTTACTGTCAGTCCCAACAGAAGAAAGATGAGGGGAGGTTTCCTCTCCTAGGTTCGCGGTGCTGCGTTTAACTTGTACTGTGCTGAGTATACATTAATGTGCACATACATGTGTATATGTACAACTTTTTTTTTTTTTTACATTGTCTTTGTAAAGCATAAATTTAGAGAATTTAAAATGCAAAAGAGAGAAATATCTGTAGGCACAACTAGCAGTAGAAGGATTATGATGGCAAAAAGTAGACGTTAGTTATGCTCCGTTGTGAGTGAGAGAAAAAGAGAGAGTTTAAAATATAAGAGAATTGCTCTGAACATTGCTTATATAGTAGTTCCAACATGGATGTTTCGTAGATTTTCCTCTTTCAACACTTTCTTACCTAGAAAATAGCCTCATCACAAGCATCTTATTTTGTTTTTTCTTACAAGCCCACAAATTCTTTTTTTGTTTCAATCCTAACTACTTTTCAACTTCTAGTCCAAATAAAATTATATTTTCATTTATCTCTTTATTTTGCCACAACCTTGTCTAAAATATCACCAAACCTTTTTCTTGAAACTTCCGGTCATGATTGTTTTAGCACCCCTTGTCTCCTAGTGTAGCGATCATATCCTTCCTTTATTTTGTTTCTCTCTCTCTATTGATCTTATCAACAAAAGTAACACATAGTTAATATCTATGTTGGATTTTTCTAACCATATGAGGTCAAATGATCGTATCTTCTCAACTCAACCTTTTCGAAGATAATCAAAATATGGCCCTTCAATACTTAAAAGCAAAATAACAAATCCCTTTTGACATTAAACAAAAATTGATGTTCATTGTTGTGGCCTGTTTAGAAATAAAGATTAGGTTTATCAATTATGCAAATCTTGCCGTGGCATGAAGCTATGTTGTAGCAGATCACGAGCATGACATGGTGTGAGACCGCATGCGGCTCTACAAGCTTGAGCCTATTCGCCCAATAATGCACATAGTCATGCAAATAATAATAATAATGAGCGAACTACAATGATCATTAGACAATTATCTCAATTTCTAATAATCAATATCAATTTATTGTGGAATATTATTCATAAATAGTGAGATGAAGATCACAATTTTGGTTTTAAAAGGATTGGGTTGACAACCAATTCTGGTCATAGAATTATAGAATTGAGTAATCCATTTAACATTTGGAATTATTTTAAAATTTATCATTAAAAATCATGAGTCTTTACACGACTGTAAGCACCCTAATTTTGCATACTAAAAATAAACCTAAAACTAGCGTAACTGACGGTTGAAAGGCCAAGGCCAAAACGTCAACTCAATTTCATGAAAAGAGTAGTACCATTATCCGATTCTTAAACTTGAAGAAAGTTTTATTTAAGCCCCAAATTTGCATAAAATTGAGGCTGGACGTTAGTCCCAATAGAAGAAAGCTAGAAGGACGTTAGTCCCAATAGAAGGCTAGCAGTGCTGGGTATAACTTGTATCGTGTCAACACACGGTACAAAATAAAAAAGTCCAAATCAAAGCTTTAGCAACCCCAACTTACATAATATAGTTTGGGTTGGATTTGAGTTTAATAAGTTTGGATTAGGGCATGTCTCGAACAAGTTTGGGCTAATAAATTTTAGATTGGATTGAGCCCAAAATCATTGCAATCCAACCCAACCAGCTGTATTTACATTTGCCGTCTTTTTTAGCTAATCCACCAACCAGAGAGCATCCTATAACTTCCTAAGCCTTACCAAACGTTCACAAGTGAAAAAAAAAAAAAACACTTACAACAAACAGTTTAAGGTTGCTGCAGCACCTAATTTATTGGCTTCCAGCAACCTCCAGAGACCTCTAACCAAGCTTGCCTAAGTCTCCCTCCCCTGCCTTGAGCTTCCCTAGCTCAAGGTTCTCCTCCTTTACTTGAAAGCACTACCTAGTACCTGCAAGGGAGAATCATAGATGTTGTAGCCTAGACTTTGGGTCTCAGCAACTGTTTTGAGAACTCAGACCACCCCACAATATATAGAAACATTTGACCTAATGAAGGGAATATTTTGTTTTGTTATCTCTTCACTTTGTACTTGCTATTGTTAGCCTGCAGCCAATGGTTATTTTGAAAGATACATGTTTTGATTTCTCATCTTGTCATACTATAACTAGGGGACTGAATGCGATACACACGTAGCAAATTATAAAAATACTAATTTGTAAATGTTTATGTGGGAACCACTTAGAAAAACACTCCGCGTTAAAATCAAGAGCCCATATCACATGCCATTTCATTCAACTGGTTATAGTGACACTGAACCCAAGTTTCCCCAGAGAGGGAGAGACTGAGAGAAAGAGATGGAATTATGAAATAAATGAAATTTTATTATCACAAAATAGAGACAAACAAGAAGGAAATGCTCAAAAATGTAAATAGGCAAGATTAATATCATACATGTTGCTGAATCTTTATTTTATTCTATTAAAACACCAAAAAAGCACTAGAGAAGTACAACTTATTACCCATTATAGATAGATTTAGCCACAAGTGGTTACCTTTCTTAATAAATTATGCAATAGCATTTTCCATGATGACAATAGCCGCTTCCGTTGTATGCATTGTAGCAATCGGCATCACATTGCTGTTCAGAATGGCAAACTCCAAGCAATTTGTGGCTATGGTGGGTAAATAGTTTTCGCAATGTTCCCTTTGAACCCCTCGGCTGCCCCATCATCTCTTTCATCATAGAGGAGATTAAAAACCATAAAATTAACTTTTTGTTAGGACGAGTTGGGCATATGAAAGGAAAAAAAAACATGCATACACACTATCAATGTTTGTTGTTTATAAATCTATCTACAATGGAATTGCCAAAGTTTTGTCTTAAAGATGGCAAAGAAAAAGAGCAAAGAAATAACCTACAGGCACAAGCGCGCAGCAATAAAAGGATGAAGGCAACTGAAAATAAACGCTGGCGACACTCCATTGAGAGAGAAACCAAACTCTTGATTTTCTTCAACGTGAACAGGAGCCTTCCCCTTTTTCGACGTCCCCTTCTCCTTTTAAATATTCCTCCCTCCTTTTTGAGAGAGAGAGAGAGAATGTAGAATGCAAGATAGTAGCCCTGAACATTGCTTATATAGAAACTCCAACTACACGGAGTTTTCATAGATTTTCCTCTTTTTTTTTTCATAATTTCTTAGTTAGAATATCTTTTTTTTTTAAAATTTATTTGTCCACAAATTTTTGTGTCGAATACTACCAAACCTTTTCTTGGAACTTTTGCCCAAGATTGTTTTTAGTGCCCTTTGTTTCTTAGTCTAGCGATCATTTCTTTGCTTTCTTTTGTCTCTTCCTCTCTATCGATCCCATCAACAAGAATAACACACATAGTAAGCATCGACATAGGCAGATAAGGTTGAATTTGGAGTTATAAAAGAGAGATTGAAGTTGATATATTCACAGCATATTCTCTACTTTTTCCTTTCGTTGTCAAAGGAAAATGATGTATATTGTGGCCTTTTTATTTTTGAAAAGATATAGCATGATGCCTTCTATTATGCCTCTATGCTTAACAATGCACAAATGAAGCAAGGGAAAAAAAATTAGTTGTACTAATTAAAACAATAAATAACAAGTAAGCAACAATGCTCAATAGACTACAGTTATCTCAATTTCCAACAATCAATTAATTTATTCAATGATATTCTAATAAATGAAACTTATTTACAAAATATTTTCACAAGCTAATCTTCTCACTTTACAATTATCAGTGAAATTATTATAATAACAAATGCAATGCAACATACTCAATCAGTAGTAATTAAGTATGACACTCTTTAATGCAATGAATCATGCTACATAACATGTAAGAAATTCAACACTCAAGCATGCATGACTCTGGGAATGAATTAACTAGTTAGGAGATTCTAAGCTTTTACCCCTAAGCTTAGAGTCTGAGAGAGATAGAGAGAGAGAGATGGATTGCACGAAATTTTATTAAGACAAAATAGAGACCAACAAGATGGGAATGCTCAAAAAACTAAACAAGCGAGAATAACATCATACAGTTGATGTAAATGTATTTTATTCTGATAAGACTCCAAGTACTAGAAAAATACAACTCATTAACCATTAGAGAGAGATTTAGCCACAAGGGATAACCTTTCTCTTTTTACCTGTGCAATAGCATCTTTGATGAATCAAGCCCCGGCAATAGCCATCTTCATAGTCTTCATTGCGACAATCTTCAACACATTGGCCACCTGAATGGCACAAGAAGCAAAAAGATGATAAAGGCAACTAAAAATAGATGCAAACGACACTCCATTGTAAGAGAGAGAGAGAGAGAGAGAGAGATTTGAATGCAATAGAGTAGCCTGAACATTAGCGACTATAACTATGTGGATTTTTCATGAATTTCCTTTTAATAATTTGTTATCTAGAAAATAACGCCCTGACTAAACCTTTTATTTTATTTCTCTTTCAACAGCTCGACCTTTTTTAGGGAAATTAACTTTTAGTGAAACATTTTTAAAATAATAAAGATTCAGTCAATAAAGTTTTGAGTTTTAACTTTTAGTGAATCTTCATCAAAATAATTAATTTTTAGTGACTTTTTACTTTCTTTCAAGAATACCCTAATTAATTTATTTTTAGTGACTTTTTACTAAAATTAACTTTTAGGCATTCTTGGAACAAGCAATAAAATTACCTTGAGTGAGTGATTTGTATAAACCATTTGGATGAGTGATACCCTAATTAATTTATTTTTAGTGACTTTTTACTAAAATTAACTTTTAGGCATTCTTGGAACAAGCAATAAAATGACTTGTACCTTGAGTTAGGGTTGAGCAGCGGGCTAGGGGTATTAAACCCCTTTCTTTTTTTTTTTAAACCCAAAAAATCCCAAAAAATTCAAAAAAATATTTTTATTATTCACAAAATTGTTTTACACTTATTGGAATAGATTTTGCTCAAAAAAAATAAATAAATTACACCCATTAGAGACTTAAAGTAGTCTAATTAAAAACCATAGACTTAACAAATATATTTAATTGGAGATTTTATAACAGCTTTTTGGGCTTATTTATACCTAATTATTTTCTTAGTTTTGATTGATTATATAAAAGCTTTTATAATTATATTTTCCAAATCTTTAGTTTTTAGCTAAAATAATTTAATTACGATATTATTCATGTAAGAAGGTGTTATGTCCTAATGGTTAAAGAGACAGGTTTTAAGTCTGTTGGGTAAGGTTTGAACCTTGCTATCAATAATTTTTGGGAATTTGGGTTATTTAAGCTAGTTGGGCCAACTAGCTTAAGTTGGCCTTGCCCCATAGCGGGCTGGCACGCGGGCCCGGGCCGGCATGTGAGCCCACGTGCCCCAGTGGGAGTGCCGTGCCGTGCCGGGTTGCAGGCGTGCTGGGCTGTGCCGTGTTGGGCCGACACGGCCCAGTACTCAACCCTACCTTGAGTGAGTGATTTGTATAAACCATTTGGATGAGTGATATAAGGGCATTTTTGGAATAGTTGATTTGTAATAGTTAAATTACTTAAATATCACTAAAAATTAATTATTTTGATAAATTTTTACTAAAAGTTAAAAATCAAAACTTTTCTGACTGAATCTTAATTCTTTTGAAAAAGTATCACTAAAAATTAATTTTTTGGTTTCAATCCTTATCACTTATCAACTTTTATCATAAATAAAATTATATTCTTATCTATCTGTTTAATCAGCAAATATTTTTAAAACGTTTCATTTTCAATCTAAGATTCGTATATCTCTGTTTTTAAAGCATTGCACCAAATAATCTAAATGACGGTATCTTTCATGTGATCATTTCTCATTTAGGAGTATCTTCTTTAAAAAAATTAACTTCAATATATTTTTATAAGAAAATTATCTGGCCACAACTTTTCCTAATTTTAGAACTAAACCTTTTTCTTGAAACGTTTGCCAATAATTGTTTTTAATGCCCGTGTCTCTCAGTCTAGCCTTGCGATCACTTCCATGCTTTTATCTGGTTTCTTCCTCTCATTGATCCCATTAACGACAGTAACACATGACCATAAGTATCCATATGCTTTATCTTGTTTCTTCCTCTCATCTCCAAGGCACAAATGGATAATTGCAAGGCTAGTTTATCTTTATAATTATTTTAGAATTCACTATTAAAGATCATGAATCTTTATCACATTTTCTAGGAATTAAAGTCATACGGCCGGCCATCCAATGTTGTAAATTTGTCCCAAACAAAATATGCCAAAGAAGTTCTTTCCAAGGAACAGAGAGATGATTACAAGGTTATCTAGACCAATACTCATTTATATTATAAGTTTATTTAATATCATTCATATAATCATTTCTCATTTCGGAGTATCTTTTTAAATAATTTACAATATTTTTTTGTAAGAAATTCATTTGGCCATAACTTTGTGTAGAATACTACCAAACCCTTTTCTTGAAATTCTTGACCACGATTATTTTTAGCGCCCCATGTCTTTCAATCTAACGATTATTTCCTTGCTTTCTCTTGTTTCTTCCTCTGATCTATTGGTTCCATTAACAAGAGTAACACATAGTAAGCAGCTATTGTGGCTTTTACAATCAGATGAGATTGAATTGGGAGTTATAAAGACAACTTTGAACTTGATATATTCACAGCATATTCTCTCCCTATTCAAATATTGACAAATTATGGCCCTTGAATACTTATAGAAAGATATATAGGAAGGCTCTTTCGACGTGAAAATAAAAGGATGTCTATTGTTGTTGCTTGTTTGGAAATAAAGGTTAGGGTGGCGTGAGCCCACGTGTGGCCCCACACAGTATGAGCCTACGTGTTGCTTGGTAAAGTCTAAGCTCCCACAAGCTACCATGCATTTATAGCCGTTTAAAATAGTTATATACCTATTTTCTCTTTCTTTTTTTTTTATTACATTGACTTTTTTACTTTATAAGTTAAAACATGAGTGCTAAATATTCTTATAAAATATACTCTCCTTTTTTTCTTTTGGAAACTTAGGGTATCTGGGCCAGCTTGGGCGCACCACAACTAATACCCAAGGGCTAGCATGTGCAGTCCCCCCATCCCACATAAACCGGGTAATTACCAGGCTAAATGTCCTGGGGGTAGTCCCCCCATCCCACATCCCCCATCCCACATAAACCAGGTAATTACCAGGCTAAATGCCCTGGGGGTAGTCCCCCCATCCCACATAAACCGGGTAATTACCAGGCTAAATGCCCTGGGGGGGTAGTCCCAAAGAATTGATAGCACATGAAAGATTTTTGAACCTAAAACCTTGAAGGGATCACACACCCAAACCCCAAGCCTTAACCATCAGACCAAACCCTCTGGGGTTGGCAACTTCTTTCCTTGTTAACAGCAAATCATATAGAAAAATATATATCAAGAATCACATCTAATATCATGTCCAAATTATCTCAAGGGTCTTCCTATGTAAAGGATCGCACTGAGAAGTACGAGATCATGCAAGTGAAATCATACATAGATGGTAAGAAAAAATAAACAATGATGGCTTCCATTATCACTCCCACTCTCAACAATGGACACAATAAAGGCAATTGTTTTAGTTTTGAACCGAACTAATTGAAACCCTAGCTACCCAACCAAGTGTTGCACCCTTTCCCTTATGTTGTCCACCCTCAATATGCATGGGGGACATTCCATGTTGTTTAGATCTAGGTAACAGTACTGACTTGTGTTATAAAACTTTTTGGGTATTTTTTCCTTTCCCTTAATTGACATAGTAAAAATCATTGCTTAAAGTCTGTTAGCCTCCAACAAAGGGTTATTTTGATAGATACATGTTCTGATTTCTCATCTTGTCATTATTATAATAATTTTGGATCTGTTTCCAACATGTGAGTACGTATTCTTTGAGTTCAGAAATTTCAAGGACTTTGCTTGGGGCAAGTTGTGAGACACGGGAAAAATCACCGGAGTGATCTCCCTCCGTCAGCACACGGGCTCAACGCAAAAATGGGAGAGTCGCCACCATTCAGAATTTTGGAGTGTGAATGGACACCAAAAGATTCAAAAATAAGCAAAAAGGGTTAAAAAGCAAATTCTAGGGTAAACATAACCCTACTTGAAAATCAAATCCAGAGATGGGTAAGGGGATTAGATTATGAACGGGGGAAGGTGTTAGGCATCCCCATTCACCCACACAAGGTGGTGGTTGCCAAGTGTTCGTTCATGCTAAAAGAAAATAGAAAGCTTGCTAAAAAATCATGAAAACCTTGAAAAAGGACAAATATATGATATCTTCACATGAAAATCCAAATGAATTTCAGATCTTCTCTTATGTTAATATCACCTCTGGAATATCATAAAAAGATGGAAATCAAAGCAAAAGTTGTTCAAAACCAAGTTGAGGCAAATCCGGAGAATTTGGTAAAAGTAATGTCATTTGTCTAGAAATCATTCAAATCCCATTTTAGATTGATCTAAACCAAATCCATTTGCAAGATCTTAGTAAATAAATGACTCATGCAAAATTTCAAATCAATCCGGTTGAAATCCTAGGAGTTATGCTCCTTTAAAGTTGCTGCTGGGGATGATTAAAAGTAACAAGTAGGCAACTTTAGAAACTCACCTAGAAACATCTACGCCATAGAAATCAGTGAAATTTGGTGTCAATGAAGTCTGTATGGCCATCTTTCAAAATAAACTAGCCTCATACAAAAACTCATTCTGATGTGCCTTGGGTGGTCTCCCGAATAGGCCCCTAAGATCACAGATTTACCCAGAAAAGTGTCATTGAGCAATTCTGAGTAAATCTGTTACCAATAATTCAAATGGAGTCAAACAATTATGAAACCAACTGGATTTAAAAATAGACTCATAAAGGAGTGCCCAGAAACAAAAATCACTCGAATCGGACTTAAAACGAACACATGGCGCTCCGTCGAAGTGACAAGTTCTGTATTTAAACCTGAACTGACCAATCAACTTCGACAGAGAGGTTTCAAAAATCTGCTTGATAGAAATTAATGAAATTTGGTGGACATAAACTAGACAGCCTCACCTTTCCCATGGTTCTGGAATCACTCCAAAATTCATCCGGACGATGAAGTTATGAGTGTCCGAAGTTAAGGTACAGTTGCTGTCAAGTAAAGCCCATTTTGAGTAAACCAATGCAAAAATGTGACAAAGTGTGTGCAATTCGTGCAAGATGAACACAAAACCTTTAAAAATCATCCAAAAACATTCCAGAATTGATTGAGGCCATTTATTTGAGATTTATCACAATGAAAGTAATAAATCCCCAAATATGAGCCTATCCCGCCAAAATGGCACTATGTATGTGCAAGTGTGAAAAACCAAACAAGATCAATAGAACAACATAGCATGCATCAAAATAAGGTTCTAAAACAACCTAGGGTTCCGTTCCATTATCGTTTCCCTCTGTTATCTCTCCCCGTTAAACACCGTTCTTCAAGATAATCAAGGGTACTTTGAATATGAAACGGTTTACAATCAATCAAAAGGCTTTATGCTACATAGGTTCTAGCACTAGGGTCAATCCCCAGTCTCGTTTCTCCTAGATCCTGCCTCCACGTTTTACGGCTTGGGGGAGTCTCGAGATACTTTGAGCCAGGGAAGGATTTTCACACACAAAGAAGGCTTTACACTACAGAAAGGTAGAAAAAGAGATCTAGATCTAGGAATGTAAATACAGAAATTAAAGAGAGGTTTGAGGCTTACCTGGATTCTGGAAGCACTCCCGCAGCGATTTCCTTCTTCTCTTGGAGTTCTTCTTTGTGAGAATTCAAAACAAGAGTTGGTTACCATTTGCTTAAGGAGGAGCCTCCTATTTATAGGCAAAGGTTAGGGTTAGGATTAGGATTGGTGAGAATGGTAGACACAACATAATGTCTATAGCCCACCAACCTTAACCCTAAGGCTATTTCCGAGATTTCCCCTCATTTAATGAGGGATATGATGGTAAAAGTGAAAAGCTCTCGGAAAACCCTAATTTTGAGCAAAACTTGTGTATCCGGTATATCAGGCCGGATACACAAGGGCCTTAAGGTATCCGGTATCTAAGGATTGCTTGTATCCGGTATTGGTCACCGGATACAAATAGGACTACTTGTATCCGGCCTGAGTTGCCAGATACAGGTAAAAATTCATTTTCTTCAATTTCTGTGCTGGCTTTCAAGGAGATAATGATTTTTGATGATTGTTTGTGCAATTTGGGGTGTCTACAGCAAGGTGATCACCCCTTTAGTGTGAAGTGTAGATGGTATTGTGAGACATGGGAAAAAAATCAATTTAATGATTTCCTCAATCATCACACGGGATTATATAAAACAAAGAGTCGCCACCATTCAATCTAGGCGTGAATGGACACCAAAATATTAAATAAGCACAAAAGGCAATTTTAGGGCAAAATATCCCTCCTAAAAAAAACAACCAGAGATGGGTAAGGGGATTAAGTTATGAACAGGGGAAGGTGTTAGGCACCCCTATTCATCCACATAAAGTGGTTGCCAGGTATTTGTTCATGTTAAAATAAAGGAAAAAGCTTGCTATAAAAACCACGCAAAAAAAAAAAAACAAAATATATGGTTTTTTCATATGAATAGTCTGATTGATCCAGAACTATCAAACATGATCATACCATTCCTAGGGTTTCATGATCAAAACAAAATTGAGATAAAATCAAATAAAATCAATTTAAAGTGAAAAATCCAAAAATCTGGCTTCAAGTCAAATTATAGAAATCTAGAAAAACATGATTTTTATAAAATATTTCAAAATTTAACTTGAACAGTCCAGGACATAGATAAAGCCCAAATTTCACATTAAATCAGAAAATCAAAACCAAAAAGACCCACGTTGATGAAAAACACCAAAATGGGAGAATTTAGACCGTAGGGTCTTCTCTCAATAATGAAAAGCAATTTAAAAACATCTCATGAAACCCTAGAATTTATTTTTAGGCTTCTGGATTCAGATCTACCATATTGATCATGATAAATCCAAGATCCTAGCCTAAAACCACAAAATTCACGAAAACAGTGCTGTAGGTGCAAAAGTGGCAAAAATCCAAATTTTATCAAAAAGAGATGATCTCATGCTATAAACATCATAGATTCATGTAATTCATTCAGATATATCATAAAAAGCATTAAAACATGATCAGGATATTCAAAATAGCCACATCTCACAGATTAGAGCACATGGGGGTCTACCCTACGGATCCACCTGTTCTCTTTTCCCCTAGTTCTCTCTTCACGTTTTACGGCTAGAGAGACTCTTGAGGTACTTAGAGATAGGTTTGGTTACACAAACACAATCATAGGCCTTATTCTATGAAAAAGAAAAAAAACAGATATGGGGTTCTATTCTAGGGATCCACCTGTTCCCCTTTCCCCTAGTTCTCTCTTCACGTTTTACGGCTAGAGAGACCCTTGAGGTACTTAGAGACAAGTTTAGGAATACAAAAACAGATATGGCCTTATTCTACAGCAATAGAGATGATCCTATTACTTCTAGAATTGAAGACAGAAAATAAAAAGGGATAGGGGACTTACCTGGATTGAGCAGGCAGACAGCAGGAGTTCTTCTCTTGGAGCTTCTTAGAATTCCTTGACTTCAAAATTTCGTGGCCTTTAGCTAGAGGAATGAGCCTCTATTTATAGACACACCCAGGGGCAAGTCTGGTCCAGAAGGATATATCCTGATTCTCAGGATAGAGTGAAATACAGAGATAATGCCCATCCATAGCCATCCAAGGTGACTTCAGCGAATAAAAGACATAATCCGCTCGTTTAAAGATATATTGGACTTCAAATAAAGCTCGGAAATCGAGAGAAGGACAAAACTTGCACGTGTCTTTAATGCCCGTAAATACACTACGGTCCAATGGGGACCGTATAGATACTACGGACGCGCCTGCCCGTAGATATTTTGCGGGCGAGATGGGCCCGTGAAGCTAATACGGGCAAAGCCTGTTCATTCTATTTTTAGGCCTTTTTGACCTGTTTTAAGCTCTAATTACATGTTTTTATTATTTTCTCATTTGGCAGTGCAATTTGGGGTGTCTACAGCTGCCCCCTCTTTGCTGGTAATTGGAACCAATTACAAGCAGAGAGCAAAAAGACCCACCAATTGCACCTTCTGAGATTTTTGTATAATCAATTGCACTTTGCAAGGATTAGATGGATGATTTTTGAAAAAAGAATTGATTGTGGAAGATTTGCTAAGAAATCCCTCAGCTTAAGGGCCAAATCTTCCTCTCTCTTCTCACTGAGCACTTGTGGGCTATGAAGTGAGATTTGAGACAAAATTTTTAAACAAAAGTGGGTAATATGGCAATCCTTGCAACTTACAACTAATATGTACATTAATCTCTTAAAAATTGTGAGAAAATGATAAAATACGCAATATTTGGATTTGCCCGTATTGTGCTTACGGACAGACCCTGCCCGTAGAGATTTCACGGGCGACCGGGACCGTAATGGGCTCACGGGCGTCTGATGCCCGTACTGATGTTACGGATTTTACTCTTCTTCTTAAACTCGCGACCGCGACTTTTCCTTCTCTGCTCGCATTTTGCCCTAAACCTCTTCTGCCCGTATTCTCTTCTCCGGACGTCTTTCTTCTTCTTCAACAATCCTCCGACGATCACTGTTCTCCGGCGACTCTCCTATTTCCGGCGACGTTTGCTATTTCCGGTGGTGACCTTGACCATTCGTTGGACTTCCTCATTTCAGACGGCTACTGTTTCCTCTATTGAACCCAACGACGACCAATTTCTCTAGTGAGTCTTCTTCATTTTCAAGCTACTGTCGAGCCTCCTCATTGCTGTTTCGATCATCCATTGTGGGCGAGCTTGAAGTTTCCATTTTTCCTTTGCTGATTTCTCCTTTCGGCATAAACAGGTATGCCAAAAGTCTTTTCCTTTTTCTTGTATTCCTTATCAGATTATAACCATGACTATCTCTTGCAATTTCTCTGAGAATTCGAATATGATCAACTGTTTATTGCTTTGGATACTCCATGATTTTTCTGCTTTGTATTGATTCTCATGTTTGACTAGAATTGATTCTGCCTATTGGTGTGGCTGAAATTTCTCTAAGTTTCTCATGTGTTAGTAATTTTTCTTGATTTAAACCACATGCTCACTTTGTCTCTGTTTCCACATGTAAGTGACAACCCGAATCAAGCTGGATTTTGGGGATTTTTCTATCTATATTGAGGACCTCCAAAATTTTCCAGCATTTATTTGTTTTGCTGATACCAATTGACAGTATTTCTCTGATTCTTGTTATGCCTATTTTCCATGTGATTTCCTGCTTTGATCTTGTATGCTTCCAATGGAAATTCTGATTCCCTTTTGTCCTTGGCAAATTGGACTCAATTCTTTGCCAACTGGTTTTTAGGTTCTTGAGGTGATATATTCTTAATCACCTGCCATGCTTTTATTGAATTCCTGATTCCTGTTTGCCATGTGAGCACTTACAAATACTGAATCCCAAAGTTTCTGTATCTATCCATGGCTTATATTGTTTTGATTTGACTGCCAGTTAATGAATCTTCAATTAGATCCTTGATTCCTTTTACTTTTGCTGCCTTGTTCAACACTGACTGATTCTCTGATTGTTGCATGACTCCTACTTCTTCCTGATTTTTTATACTTTCTGACACACTGATGTCCTTTACTTGCAATATTCGAGATCCTTTTGCTGGTTTCCTGAAATAACATTTAATTAGCAATTAGAGAATTCAAGCATTCTTCAATATCAATTAAAGATAAACCGAGGACTCTTGAGTATTTAGGAAATTCCTTCATTTTATCCTTATAATAAATCTGCACTTCCTATATCTTCATAATTTCCTGGTTAGAGCCAAGACAGCAATAAAATTTTTCAAAACATAAACCCCTTTAAGGAAATCCTAATTTGAAATTTCTTCAACATTTCCTTTCTTTTTTCCTGCAAATCAATTAAGCTTGGTTAGGATAAAGATTAATCAATTAAAAATTTTAACAAGAATAATTAACCAACTCCCTGGTTTGAACCGTAGATGGCCCGACTTAGATCAGCTTCCAGAGATCCAGCAGATGAGCCTTCCTCTTCTAGGGTTAGGCGAGATCCTGCTGATGTGGCTACTTCTTCGAGGGCCGAGAGGGATTCTGATTCTGATATCCCAGATTTCCCTTCTGGGGATTCGCATGAGGCGACCCCAGAGGTATACTCTAACCTTTCTGCAATTTCCTATCCTTTCCCAAAATACATCTTCCTGATTCTTCAATTATTTTCTTTTAGCCGGCTGTTGAGGCTTCTGGCAGAGATAGGAGCCGTAGCAGACGCAGAGCTGGAGGCAGAGATGGAGGCCATGATGAGGGCCATAGAGGAGGCCGCAGAGGGGGCCGTGGCAGAGATGAGGCCAGGACCAGGGTTGAGATCCCTGAGGAGGTGGCTGCCCAGATTAGGGATACCGATCTTCTGCATGGTTTGAGGACTCATCCCTCAGCATGCGTTAGGGCGGATATCCCTTTGGAGTATCCGATGTCCCATTATAGAGGGAGCTGGGCCAGCTTTACTAGATTCTTGAGAGCTTGTAGTTCGGCCTATCGTCGGGAGCTAGGATTGTATGGTTTCGGCATGTTTATCACTATCCCGGACGTACGCTTAGATCGGGCCCTCATTGCCGCATTGTTGGAGAGGTTTTTCCCAGAGACACTGACCTTCCACTTCCCAGATATTGAGATTGGGATCCGGCCTTCTGATTTCACGCTCATCACCGGGATTAGGATGATCGTTGATGTTATTCCTGAGATGACTATGCCAGAGGCTGATGAGATTGCTGGTTATCTTGGATATATTGTACTGCCTCCAGAGGCCTGGGATCGGGGGAGAGCGAGATTGTCTCTGACATGGTTGAGAGAGACTTTCAGGAGGAGGCAGTTTGGCCAGCTTGCTGCCGGTGACCATGTGTTTCCATTTGCCTTCAGATTTCTTTTTCTGTATATGATGGGATCCTGCTTCTTCCCAGAGGACACGACTTCAGTTAGTCCTCATTTCTTGAGTCTTCTGGGAGATTTGCAGCGAGCGAGGAGGTACGCCTGGGGCCCTCTCATATTTGGTACCATTCTGGCCGGCTTACGTCGATCCGTGAGTGGCCTCTCTACATCCAGAGGGGCTGGAGTTGGGTGCAGGTTCTTCTGGCCTTTTCTGCAGGTGAAATGTTTATTTCCTTTCTTTTTCACTCTTTCTCTTTTCCTTATCTCTCTTTTTCTATTCTTCTGACTATTTTCTTCTTTCTTGCAGTTTTTTGCTAGGGTTTATATACCCTATTTCCGCCCTACCTCTACGATGCCTGAGGAGACATATCCCATGGCACTTAGATGGTGTCGTGTAGAGCATGACTCTGAAAAGAGTCGTCCTAGGTCCGCCCGGGCCCACTTGGACAGGTTGTACCGGTCTGAGGTAATCTTCTTTAATTCCTCTACTTCTTCTTTTTTTCTTCCTGGATCGCACATCTGATGTCTTGTTCTGTTTTCAGCTATTTGTCCCCAGGATGGAGGACATTCATGAGGTGCTAGCCCTGCAGGCAGCCAGAGATGATGCATTTGTCCCTGACCAGAGACGACAGAGATACCAGTTCTTTATTGGTCAGCTGGGCAGCATCTGGTATTGCGGCGAGCGCTTCTTCTTTCAGCATGTGGGAGAGCCACGGATTCCTGCCATCCCGCCAGATACTACTCCTTTCTATCCTCCTATGCCTGTTGATCCTGCCCAGTTCTTAGATTGGACTGAGGCAGAGACATTATTAGAGGAGGGTGACTATGATGCCTGGTTCAAGCGAGCTTCTATTGGGTGCCTCATGTCACCCATGCCTGTCCATGGCGGAGTCACAGAGATAGGAGGGGTAGTGATTAGGGCCTACGACACCACGGTATGCCTTCTTCCTTTTCTGATCTTCTATTTCTATTTCATTAACATTTTTCTGACTTCTTTTTCTGCTATTTCAGGAGGCTCAGTTGGCAAAGATCAGGTCTCGCTATGCTGATTTAGAGCGCCAGCGTGATGTAGCGATCGCTGAGCGGGACGCCCTCTATATCACTATTTCCGATCTCCGGGGGCAGTTAGCCAGAGCCCAGGGCCAGGAGGGTCCATCTGATGCACAGGACCAGGCGGGTCCATCTGATACTCAGGTTAATTTCTTCTTTTATTTCCATTCCTGCTTTTGTATTAGCCTATCTTGTTCTGACTGAATTTTTCTCTTAGTTTCAGGAGTACACAGCTGGCCCCTCTTCACCTGCTTCACCCGTGCCTATGCATTTCCGGGATGAGGTGTTTTCTGTGGCACGGGTGGAGTTCGTGACGTCTCCCAGTCCAGTGGAGGTTCCTGCAGCAGAGCCCGAGGTCGAGGCTGATATTGTACCTGCTGCTGAGGACGTGCCAGAGTCTGCCCCAGTAGCTGAGACTGCTCCTGCTGCGTCTGCTGATGTAGATATGGATTCGGCTATGGACGCCGCTGTAGTAGAGCTTACCGTGGAGACTGCGGTGATGGAGGAGGCTACAGCTGATCCTGTGGAGCCCGAGGTGGAGATGACTGCTACTGAGCCTGTGGAGCCGGAGGTTGATGTACCTGGGACATCTGCTCCTGCTGGTCCTGTTAGTCCTGATATGGAGGATGCGGAGGTGACACATGCTGCTGTTGATCCTTCTGCGGATTCTTCCCGTACAGAGTCTGATCCCGATTCTACGGGATATGTAGATACTTCAGGGTATTTCCCTCCTGATCATCCCACTGCTGGCCTTGTGCCTTTATATATGTGGTATGATATTCAGTCTGTTTTGAGCAGGATGACGCGTAGCACGGCCCGTAATATTGTGCGGCATGTCTTTGAGCGCAGGCGATCTTCAGGCCGGGGTCGAAGCAGAGGACGAGGCCGTGGCCGTAGGGGCGGACCTGCATGGCCATTAGATTAGGATTCTTCCATGTACCTTTGTATTTTTTTGGCAAAAGTGATGTAAACATTCATATATATAAAAGAAGTTTGATTTATTTCCATTTGTGTTCTTTCTTCTTTATTTACAGTATTTATTACCTGATGAATGTTAAAAAGGGACAGGTGCAGCTTAGGAAAACCAAGGAAATTAAAACTTTCCACTTTTTTGCATTTTTTCGAAGGAACCGTACTTATACTACGAGCAGGCTGTACCCGTAAAGTTACCACGGGCGTGCGTTGCCCATGAACTTTTCACGATCAGCTGTGTCCGTAATTTCTATACGGGCGAGCCTTGCCCGTAATATAATTACGGAATTTACTGTCTTACGATTTTTTCTATATAAACTCCTAGGGAACATCATTGTGACACTTTTATTAATTGAAAAACTCCCTGAGCACGTCTTTTCTTGCTTTCCTTGGCTTCTTTGGCGCTTCCATGGCTTCCCCTACGCCGCTTTCTCCTGCCGTTGAATCTCCTCCTGCAAGACAACCTGTTAGATCAAAACCTCCTAATCTTACCAGGTACAATATTGTGGATTCCTTTTATGATAGATGGGTTAACTCCATGACTCTTGATGAGGAGATTCGTTGGGATTCCATCCACTTAGGGCACATCCTACACCTCCCTAAAATTCCCTTTAAGTGGGAAATCATTGAAGCTTTGATAGGCCACTGGGTACCTGAGCTGAATCTCTTCCGTTTTGATGACAAAGAGATGACTCCCACCATAGAAGAGATTGAAACCATCCTTGGCCTTAGATTTTCTGAAAAAGTTGTGAACCCACCCCTAAAGCTTAGTTATAAAAAAGAGGCTTCCACTTTCCTGGGTATAGGGAAGAAGGACTTAGGAAATTCTGATGCACTATTGACCTTGTCCAAGACCTTTTTGACTGAAAAACTTCTGAGGAGTAATGACAAGGACTCTAGGTTTAATGCATTGACCCTGGTAGTGGTCAATCAGCTGCTTTTTCCACGGGGTGATGACCAGGTTGATTTGGCTCTCATCTCAGTTATCTGTCAGGTTAGGGAACGCGAGAGGTTGGCCCCTATGATCCTAGCAGAGATATATCAGGCTCTTACTGACTGTTATTTCAGGAAGAAGAAACGCTTCCTTGCCTGCGCCCCTATCCTACAGGTAAAAAATATGCATATTATTTTTTTTTTCTTCTTTTTTTTTCTTTATTCTTCCTTTCTTTTTCTTTTTTTTTTCTTCTTTTTCCTTTTTTTTTTCTCTTCTTTTTTTTCTTTTTGGAAATAAGTTGAAATACTCCCTTTTTCTGCAACTTTGGTTGCTTGACCATCTTAGCCAGGTTGAAGAAATAACTCGCCGCTTCTTTCCTAGATTGAAAGTTCCTGTTCTGATGAGCAATAGGGGATGTCCTAACATCCAAGGTGGCAAGCAAGGCTGGTTCACTTTCTTGGGTACTCTCCAGGATGATCAAGTGAGATGGCCTGGCACTTATCAGCCCACTCCAGAGACGGTGATCAGCTTTAGAGATAAAAACTTTCTGGCCCTAGCAGGCTTGAAATCTGCTGTTCTCTATCTTCCTTTGAGGGTTCTTCGGCAATTTGGAGCGACCCAGGGAATTATGATTCCCACAGGTTATGAGAGCTTTATAGGGCCACTTACTTCAGCCACCATGGGGCTAAATGCTCAATTAATGAAAGAGTGGTCCTATGTTTGCTTTCTGCGGGGTCCAGTCTTTTCTAAGTCCCATGTGAAGGACTATCATTTCTGGATCAAAGAACAGGTGCAGAGTCATGCCCCAGTACCAGAGGATCCTCCTGCAGTTCTTCCTCCTACTTATGAGGACATCCTGGAGTCAGAAAGGGCAACCCATAAGCGGCTTCAACAAATATGGGTACGGGAGGCTCAAGAACTTAGGATGAAAGTCCTTGTTCTGGAGAGGCAGCTTGAAGAGCAGAAGTCTGGCCGCATTGCCATGGAGAAGAAACTTGAAGAACAAAGGCAGGCTCGTCGCTTTGAAGTCCGTGTGATGCGGAAGAAATATCAGGATTTCTTGGCTGACCTTAGGGCGTTGAAGAGCAAGCTTTCTTTTTCTGATGAGGTCATCTCCTTTTTGAGTGATCCTGATGCAGAGGGTGCTTATGGAATCATTGCAACTCAGGCAGCTAGGATTAGGGAGCTTGAGGAGCAGTTAGGGAGTAGGGATTAGATTCTTTCATCATTTTTTTTTCTTTCTTTCATTTGTTCCATACTTTTTTACAAAAGCAAACTCCATTAGTGGAAAGATATTAGATTTAATTCAAAAATAGGTTTTATATTATTGGCCTCAGAATTCTCAGATGCTTATAAAAACAGAAGTTTTGTGAAAAAGTATTTGATTTCTCATCCTTGGCCAAAGTATAGTTTTTTTTTTTTTTTTTTGAAAGCTGATCCAAAACACTTAATCACATATAATTAAAGGAATTAAAATCAGGTTGAATAATGAAAAGGGTAGTCCAAGCAATAGGGAGAGACCAAATTTGTCTACCCCGTGACCTTTAGAATCATCCCCTAATGATTTTTCCTTCATGATTGGCCTTGCTAATCTGTTAGTTTCCAGTGCTCATGCTGATTTGAAACTTAGACTCCATGATCAACTCAACCCTTGATTCTTTTCTTTTTTTTTTCTTTTTTTTCTTCTTTTTTTTTCTTTTTTCCTTTTTGCCCTTCTTGCCCCTAGTGCCAATTACGGTTTTCACTAGGGTTGGCCTCTGCATTCCGTCATCACCAATCTTACTCTGAAAGTTGAATGAATATACTAAAATCACCGAGGTCTTAATAATAGGACGAAACAAAGGCTAGGTTCGGTTTATGAAAGAAAGGTATTAAAGGCTCAAAATTTTCTAAGTGTGAAAATGGGTCAACTGGACTTACAGTCATGGTGAATTCAATCCCATTCCTCTTCTTTTGTATTTGGCCTTTATTTGCCCCTATTTTTTCTTTTTTCTTTTTTCTCTTTTTTTTCTTTTTCAAAATTTTCTTTTTGCCCCTATTGGCCTTGCCCCAGTATAAGGCTGTAAGTCCAGTTTGGGTTTAACAAAAAAAAGACGAACAGGCTCAAATTGGTTTGACTAAGGATTCAAATTTTGGGATATAAAGAACAATGGCCTCAGATCATTTCCTAATAATATTCATTCATGGAAAATATCTCTTTACTGCATCAGAGTTGATTGGCTCAGGAAAATCCTTCCCATCCATTTCTGTTAAGATGAGAGCTCCCCCTGATAGGACCTTCTTAACCACATAAGGTCCTTCCCAATTTGGTTTGAACTTTCCACGAGGATCTTCCAAAAAGGGTAAAATCTTTTTTAATACCAAATTTCCTTCTTGGAAAGTTCTGAGCTTCACCTTTTTATTGTAAGCCCTAGCCATCCTCTTCCGATATAATTGGCCATGACTAAGTGCCTTCAAACGCTTTTCTTCAATTAAATTGAGTTGATCATGTCTAGACTGTATCCATTCAGCTTCTTCTAATTCTGCTTCCATTAGCACTCTTAGTGAAGGTATTTCCACTTCCACTGGTAAAACTGCTTCCATTCCATAGACTAAGGAGTATGGGGTTGCCCCTGTAGAAGTCCGGATTGAGGTTCTGTAAGCATGTAGAGCAAGTGGCAGCATTTCATGCCAATCTTTAAAACTCACCACCATCTTTTGAATAATCTTCTTTATATTCTTATTCGCTGCTTCCACTGCCCCATTCATCTTTGGTCTGTAAGGCGCTGACTTGTGGTGGGTAATCTGAAATTGTTCACACATATTCCTCATGTCTTTGTTCTTAAGGTTTGAAGCATTGTCTGTTACTATGGCACTTGGCAAACCATAGCGGCAAATGATGTTGTGCTTCAAAAACTTAAGAACATGGCTACTCGTAATGTTTGCATAAGAAGCCGCTTCTACCCACTTGGTAAAATAATCGATTGCTACAAGTATAAACCTGTGTCCATTTGATGCCTTTGGAGAGATCATTCCAATGACATCTATACCCCACATAGAAAAAGGCCACGGAGATGTCATACTGTGTAATTCACTTGGGGGTGCATTCTTGTTATCTGCATACGCTTGGCATAAATGACACCTTTTAACGTGCATATAGCAATCATGCTCCATAGTTGACCAGTAATATCCCAATCACAGGATCTTCTTGGCAAGCATATGCCCATTCATATGGGGTCCACACACTCCTCCATGTACCGTTTCCACTATCCTTTCTGACTCGGTTTTTGCAACACATCTAAGTAGTATATCATTGTGTGATCTTTTGTACAACTGCCCACCACTTAGTAAGAACTGTCATGCCAGCCTCTGTATTGTTCTTTTCTCTGTAGAGGTGACATTTTCTGGTAAACTTCGATCATTTAGGATGTTCTTAATGTCTTGAAACCATGGTACTTCTTCTTCTGGGGTTTCTTCTAAAACAAGGCAGTAAGCTGGTTCATCTCTGACTTCAATTTCCAATGGTCTAATATCAACCCCTTCTGGCATACTGACCATTGAAGCCAATGTTGCTAAAGCATCTGCAAACTGGTTTTTGGCCCTTGGCATATAATTGAAGGAAATTCGAGTAAATTTATTGCTTATTTCTTCCAAATACTGGTGATAGGGGATCAATTTGTGATCCTTGGTTTTCCATTCACCAGTTGTTTGGAAGATGATAAGACTCGAATCCCCATATACGTCAAGTTCCTCTACTTCATGATCTAAGGCTGCTTGCAACCCAATTATGCATGCTTCATACTCTGCTATATTGTTCGTGCATTGAAACCTTAACTTCACTGCTATTGGGATATGTGCCCCATCTGGCTTGATCAGAACAGCCCCTATTCCATTTCCATTCATATTGGCGGCCCCATCGAAAAACATTTGCCATGAGCTTTCATCTTCTTCCTCTTCAGCAAACAGGATTGCCTCATCAGGGAAGTTGGTCTTTAAGGGTTGGTATTCTGGTAAAGGGTGTGCAGCCAAGTGATCTGCAATGGCTTGACCCTTAATGGCCTTCTGTGTGATATAGGTGAGGTCAAATTCAGAGAGTAACAACTGCCACTTTGCTGTTCTGCCAGTTAAAGCCGGTTTCTCAAATAGATACTTCAAAGGGTCCATGCGGGATATCAACAAGGTGGAATGACTAAGGAAATAGTGCCTTAGTCTCTGAGTTGCCCATACTAAAGCACAACAAGTCTTTTCCAAGGGGGAATACTTTGCTTCATATTCTGTAAATTTCTTACTCAGGTAGTAAATTGCCCTCTCCTTTCTGCCTGTATCGTCATGCTGTCCTAAGACACACCCCATTGATGTCTCCAAAACAGACAAGTATAGGATTAGTGGCCTTCCTGGAGTTTGTGGTACTAGCACAGGTGGGTTTAATAAGTATTCCTTTATTGTGTCAAAGGCTTCTTGGCACTCATCATTCCAGACTGTCGGGTTATTCTTTCTTAGAAGTTTGAAAATTGGTTCACAGATAGCGGTGAGCTGTGCTATGAACCGGCTTATGTACTGAATCCTCCCAAGAAAACCCCGAACTTCCCTCTCGGTTCTAGGTGATGGCATTTCAATGATGGCTTTAGCTTTAGCTGGGTCAATCTCAATTCCCCTTCTGCTCACTATAAAGCCCAACAATTTTCCTGATGTAGCCCCAAAGACACATTTCGCAGGGTTAAGCCTTAGACTGTATTTCCTAAGCCGATCAAATACCTTCTTCAAGTTGATCAAGTGGTCTTCTTCTTCACATGATTTGGCTATCATATCATCCACATAAACCTCCATCTCCTTATGGATCATATCATGGAATAAGGCTGTCATGGCCCTCTGGTAGGTTGCCCCAGCGTTCTTAAGTCCAAATGGCATGACAGTGTAGTGGAAGGTACCCCAAGGGGTGATAAAGGCTGTCTTCTCTTGGTCTTCCTTAGCCATCTTAATCTGATTGTACCCAGAAAACCCGTCCATGAATGAGAACAGGCTATGTACAGCGGTGTTATCCACTAAGATGTCTATGTGTGGAAGTGGAAAATCATCCTTTGGACTTGCCTTATTCAAATCTCTATAATCTACGCACATTCTGACCTTTCCATCCTTCTTTGGTACTGGCACTATATTTGCAAGCCATTCGGGGTATGTGGAAACTGCTAAGAATCCGGCTTGGAATTGTTTAACCACTTCATCTTTAACCTTTAATGTCCATTCAGGTTTTAACCTTCTCAGTTTCTGCTTAACTGGCTTGGCATCTGGTAGAATGGGTAGCCTGTGCACCACCATATCTGTGTCTAACCCCGGCATATCCCGATACGACCATGCAAACACATCTTCATAATCAGCCAAAAATCGCATCATTTCATCCCGCTATACCTTAGATAGGCATACCCCAATCTTCACTATTTTTGGGTCCTCTTCGGTCCCTAGGTTGATAGATATGGTCTCTTCAATATTGGGTTGGACCCCCTTTTCATGACGCTCTAATTGATATGTGATTTCTTTTGGAACGTCATCTTCTTCGTCCTCAGTCTCTTCTTCAACCCCCATTAGGTCAAAGTCGAGCTCAAGGTCGAAGTCATACTCATCCTGATCAAATTCCGTTTGCTTATATGGCTCATAAATGGTTTGGACCTTTTTGAAAAATTTATCTTTTCTAGAAAAAAACTGAAAAATCTTTTTGTGTTATTTGAGAGCCTTCTACAAAATCTTTCCCTGAAGACGAAGGCTCATTAAAGCCTTCAGGAAAAGGGCATTCCACTAATGGAGTTTTTTTTTGGAAGCCATGTCTGTTTGCCAAACAAACGCGGCTTCAAAAGTAAGGGGAGTTTCCTCCCAATTATTCAGAATGAAAGAATCTGGGGCAGGGATACAAGCCTGCTCCTCAAGCTCAGGATCTGCGTCAGAGATCACCAGTACTGGGTGAGTTGCATCGCCTGCTTCTTCTGTAGGGCTAGTTCCAGATGGAACTTCTACTGCAGCCCAATCAATAAAAGGTAGCTCCTCTGCTACTTTTTCTTGGTTGCCTTCTGTCATGGCAAAGAATACCCCTACGTCCTCTGAAAAATCCTGCCTCTGTTCTGTCTGTGGCCCAGGCCCACCAGATGCTTGTGGAGGTGGAGGTGGAACATATGGTTGTATGGTGGAGGGTTTGGGTTTCTGGAATGGGTTGATATTGTAGTATGGAGGTTTGGACTGATCCTCAGGAGGAGACAGCTGAATCATGTGAGACAGCTTAGGAAAAGTTTCCCTGATGTGCGAGAATTTTATAGCTTCTATCTGCCCCTGACTTTTCCATTTCCTTGGCTTGGACCCCAATCCTGCTCTGTGAACCATCTTCTTAACCTGTACTGGTTCTATCCTTCCTTGTAGGTTAACCCCCAGACCTTTTCCAGGGTGAAAATGGTACTTTTCTAATACATTTTTGACCATTTTTTCAGCACAGGTCAATTTTCCTTCTTTTTGCTGATACCCCACAGGTATATAATTCACAGCTTCAAATTGAAAAGAGTGAAACGCCATTTTATCTGCTGTCATTTCCGTGTTAATGCAGGGTACATCAGGGGACCACATGGGGGGAACCAAATTTTCCGCCAGGACGGTAATCACCTTTTGCCCTCTAATGTATTTGACTCTCTGGTGGAGGGTAGATGGTATAGCCCTAGCTGTATGAATCCACGGCCTTCCTAGGAGTAGGTTGAAGGCTGCAGGTATATCCATCACTTCAAATGTGATGTTGAAAATATACTGTCCAATTGTGACCGGCAGTTCAACCTCCCCTAGGGAGTGCGTTTTAGAGCTGTCAAATGCTCTTATAATTCTTCCATTTTGCTTTATTTTGTTTCGCTCCAGATTGAGCTTAACAAAGGTTACAATGGGCAGACATTGAGGGCTGACCCATTATCAATCAAGACCCGGGCTATCATGCAACCCTTACTGAGCACAGCGATGTGCAAAGGATCCACATGATGGTACCCTGCTGGACTGATTTCAGTTTCAGAAAAGGTTATGACATTATGGGATAAAATTTGACCAACCATCCGGCCTAGTTGGTCTGGTTCAATGTTTTTAGGCACATGGGTCCCCTGGAGTATCCTTAACAAGGAGTCCCTATGTTTTTCAGAATTTAACAATAGACCCAGTATTGAGATCTGGGCAGGGACTTTGTTCAATTGCTCGAGGACATTGAACTCACTCTTTTTTATTACCTTCATGAGGTCAGCAGCCTCACTGTTAGTTACCTGAGGGGCCTCTTCCCCTACTTTGGCCTTGCCTTTATTTCTTTCTTCTTCTTTATCCTTCTCTGTTTCTTTCTGTTTTTCTTCTACCCCTACACACTTTCCTGACCTCATCATAAGGTTTACTTCTTCCTTGCTTTCAACTGTAGGGCATGTAGTGGTAAATGCTTCACTGTAGTTCCATGGTACAGCCGATTCAATGTAGGAAGGCTTAGGGACATTCACCACCAATGGGGGAAGTTTGGACTTGGCGATGGAAGTCTGAGTAATAGGAACATTAACAACCAATGGAGGAAGTTGTTTTGGTTGGGGTTTTGCAGAAGTGACTGATGCACTAAGGGGGTCACAATTTATGACCAATGGTGGCTTAGACTGAATGGGCGGAGTAAAAGTGGATGAATGGCAATTAATGACCAAGGGTGGCTTGGTGATGTTCATCTGGGCCATGAGAGATGAGACCCGATCCAAAGATGAGCTAATGTTCTTTGCAGCACTATCATTCCCCTTTGAAATCATATTTATCTCTTTGCCTTCACTTCTCCTGTCAAAATATACTTTGACCGTTGTCCCTATGGGAGCAATTAATTGAGATGGGTCAAAGGTTATTTTGTCAGAAGAGATGACTCCTATGACATTAGATGGGCCTGCCCCGTGATGCTGGGGCAGAGGGTTCTGTCCAATATCGGTTCTTGGAGGATTGGAAGCCCCTGTATTGAAAGACAGGGTATTCTGGTCCAGTAAATCCTGAATGGCATGTTTCAAAGGCCAGCACTTGTCTGTAGGGTGCCCAGGTGCACCCATATGGTAATCACAAGTGGTGGAGGGGTCAAAATTTCTCCCCTTAGATGCATTCGGATTAGGTTCTCTTAAGGTGATATACCCTCCTTGCAATAAAGTGGGCAGCAATTGAGAAGGAGTCATTGGAATAGGGGTGAAAACCCTATTTCTCCTTGCTGCAAAATAGGCATCCTTTTCCTCTTTGGTAAAAACCCTTTTTTGGTCTGAAGATGCTGTTGGAACATTAACCCTCATAGGGGCCTGGGTAGGTGGAGATGGAGTAGGAAAATGAGCGGGTACGTTGATTTGTATGGGCTTGTTAGGGCCAGATGGTGGCTGTACCATGTTTACCTCACCCTCCTTCTTGTTCCCATTCTTTTTTGTCCCGCTTCCTTTCTTTAGGTTGGGGTCCTGCTGGCTAACCATGGCAGAGTGGTCAATTATCTTACCTGACCTTATTCCATCCTCAATTCGGTCAGCCACCTGAACCAAAGCTGCAAAATTAGTGGTGGTCTGACCCACCAAGTGGCTATAGAATGGTTGACCCAAAGTGCTTATGAAAGTAGAAATCATTTCCTGTTCTAGCATGGGAGGCCTGACCTGGGAGGCCGTCTCCCTCCATCTCTTGGCATATTGCCTTACAGTCTCTTCTCTTCCTTTGCTCATTCTCATGACGTCATACCTATCTGGCATGATCTCTGAATTGAACCGGTATTGAGTTAGGAATGCATCAGCTAGGTCCTTCCATCTTTTGATCTTTCCATGGTCTAGAGTAGCAAACCATCTTAATGCGGTTCCAGTCAGGCTCCTTTGGAAAAGTTGGATTAGAACACCTTCATCTTGCCCAAACTGGCATAGGGCACCACAGTATAACTTTAGATGGCTCATAGGGCACCCAGTGCCATCATACTTGTCTAAGTCTGGGCACTTAAACTTAGCCGGCAGGTTAACATTGGGGTATAGGCACAGGTCTTCAAAATTGGTGCCTCCAAAATTGTTTACCCCTTTGACTTCCCTAAGTTCATCTTGGATCATTTCTAGCTTATGCATGAACTTTCTTTCAACCTCTTCCCTTATCCTTTCCTTTTCCTTAGCCTTGTTTGATTCAGCTGTCTCATCCCTGGTCAGTATAGGTTCAGGGGTGGGTTCATAGACGGGTTCAGGAGTTGGTTGCACTGGAGGTGGAACGTTGACTTGGGGTGGAGGTGCAGGGTTGGATGTGGATGCCTGGTTCTGGGCCTGCATTTGTTGGGCCTGCACTTGTTGGGCCTGTACTGACAGTATGTTCTCTAGCATTCGGGCTAGTCCTGCCACTTGTTCTTGGAGTAGAACAACATCTGGATGAGGAGCATCAACTTCATCTTCAATGGGATTCATGACTCGAGCTCTTGATCTGGTTACAGGAGCTATGATTGCGAGTGTATTAGTACCTGGATTGAAGATAAAGGAAAAGATATCAATGCTCAATTAATCTCATTTACATGCCTAAGAATGCCTATGTGCAAGCTGGGTGAACACGAGTTTGGATTTTTCTTTATTTGCTTCTTTTTTCTTTTTTTTTATTTTTTTTTATTTTTTTTTATTTTTTATTTTTTGTTTTATTTCTTTTTTTTTCTCTTTTTTTTTTTTTTGAATTGAATTGTTGGAATATTCTAGGGCTTCCAACAGGTCCCACAAAAGAGAGAAAGATCTGAAATTCAAAGGCTTTCAGAGGCCCGGGGGGGTTTTGAAAAAAGGTCTGAAATTCAAAGGGTTTCAGAAGCCCAGGGATATTTTTGGAAAAGGTCTGAAATTCAGAGGCTTTCAGAGGCTCGGGGATTTTTGATAAAAGTCTGAAATTCAAAGGCTTTCAGAGGCCTAGGGATGTTTTGATGAAAGTCTGAAATTCAAAGGCTTTCAGAGGCCCAAAAGGAAAAGGTCTGAAATTCAAAGGCTTTCAGAGGCCCAAAAGTTCTGAAATTCAAAGGCTTTCAGAGGCCCAAAAGAAAAAGGTCTGAAATTCAAAGGCTTTCAGAGGCCCAAAAGTTCTGAAATTCAAAGGCTTTCAGAGGCCCAAAAGAAAAAGGTCTGAAATTCAAAGGCTTTCAGAGGCCCAAAAGTTCTGAAATTCAAAGGCTTTCAGAAGCCCAAAAGAAAAAGGTCTGAAATTCAAAGGCTTTCAGAGGCCCAAAAGTTCTGAAATTCAAAGGCTTTCAGAGGCCCAAAAGAAAAAGGTCTGAAATTCAAAGGCTTTCAGAGGCCCAAAAGTTCTGAAATTCAAAGGCTTTCAGAAGCCCAAAAAGTCTAAAATTCAAAGGCTTTCAGAGGCCCAGGGTTTTTTTGATAAAAAGTCTGAAATTCAAAGGCTTTCAGAGGCCCGGAGTTTTGAAAAAGTCTGAAATTCAAAGGCTTTCAGAGGCCCAGGAGTTTTGGAAAAGTCTGAAATTCAAAGGCTTTCAGAAGCCCAGGAGTTCTGGAAAAGTCTGAAATTCAAAGGCTTTCAGAAGCCCTAGAGTTTTGAAAAAGTCTGAAATTCAAAGGCTTTCAGAAGCCCAAGGAACCTTTCTCTATTTTTTTTCCTTTTTAATTATTTTGTTTGTTTGTTTTTTTTTTTTTTTTTTGAAGCATTTTATTCAAACTTGTTTCCCTTTATCATTATTTAAAGGTTAAAATAATATTTTAGTGGGAAAAACTGATTAAAGTTGAATATTCCGAGAAAACCGTATACACAGTACGGTCCAGCCTTGCCCGTATTCAAATTACGAGCAAGCTGTGACCGTATGGAAAACACGGGCGAGCTTAGCCCGTATAACTAATACGGGCAAGTCCAGCCCGTGTACTAAATGCAGTTTTACGGAACTCTGTTATATTTTTCTCAGTTTTTACATGGTTTGGTCACTTTCATTGTTCATCCAAACGTACGGTTCACCCATTGCAGAGCTTCTAAACTGTCCCAAAGTGGACTTTGGCCTTTTTGTTAAAACACATGCATAGGAGGGCACATGTACCCTCCAAATTGACATCATACTCAAGAATTTGATACCCTTTTGTTGCCTCTTGTGTGTACATAGGGTAGGATTGATTCTAAACAGAGTTTGAAACTCTTCCTATGGGCTGCACCAACTTTAGAAAATATGCATATTTTGGGACCAATTTTATCCCAAACCAAAGGGCACCATGACACCCCTATGACATGAAAATAATGCAAAACAATAGGATTACCTTGTTACCTTGTTTACCTTGAATATAGCATCCGCATTATGCCCTGGTTTGTAAGCCATGCACACGGCCTTCCCACAATCATACAAACCCATATTCCCACGTAATTGTGTACTTTAGCCAAAAACGTGTAACTCCACCTTCAAGTGTAGGGGTTTTGGGTTTTGGCTTAATGGCAACTTAGCACTCAAGCCTAGTGATGACCAAAATCCCAGATCCACATTATCATCACATCATTAGCTCAAAGTTCTAAGGTGAATGTTTTCACTTTCGCTTTCCGAAGTATCGACCTCGTTGCGCCAAGCTACACACATTCGGGTTCAACTTCCTATAGGTTAAGGGTAGGCCGTGTAAAAAATAAATGTGCACAGTGCATTGTAAAAATAGGTCACATTCACAACGTCCCAAACCCTTGCCACTCTTTCGCAGCCATGCATAAACAAACCAAGGCATAATAGGAAAGCATATTTAAAATAAACAAGTAAATAAAGCAATCCTATAGCACCCAAAACATGCTCATAAAAAAATCCTCTAATCACGCAAACATATGATCATGTTATACCCCCAAAATCATCATGGAGATCATGCTGAAAATTAAAACATGCTATCCTAAAAATATAGCAAGAAACAAGCATATTTCAGCAAAACGGACCTCCCCTACGCATATTTGTAGAAACAATCCTATAAATCCAAATTAAGCATGTTTCTACCCCCATGAATTCTTAAGCAATAATTCATATTTAAAACATACTCAACATGCTTAAGAACACAAAATAGCAAGCAAATCAAAAAATATAAAAAACATGAACTAAAACACCAAAAAGGCTCAAATCCACAAGTCCCCAGCAGAGTCGCCAGTTGTGAGACATGGGAAAAAAATCAATCTAATGATTTCCTCAATCATCACACGGGATTATATAAAACAAAGAGTCGCCACCATTCAATCTAGGCGTGAATGGACACCAAAATATTAAATAAGCACAAAAGGCAATTTTAGGGCAAAATATCCCTCCTAAAAAAAACAACCAGAGATGGGTAAGGGGATTAAGTTATGAACAGGGGAAGGTGTTAGGCACCCCTATTCATCCACATAAAGTGGTTGCCAGGTATTTGTTCATGTTAAAATAAAGGAAAAAGCTTGCTATAAAAACCACGCAAAAAAAAAAAAACAAAATATATGGTTTTTTCATATGAATAGTCTGATTGATCCAGAACTATCAAACATGATCATACCATTCCTAGGGTTTCATGATCAAAACAAAATTGAGATAAAATCAAATAAAATCAATTTAAAGTGAAAAATCCAAAAATCTGGCTTCAAGTCAAATTATAGAAATCTAGAAAAACATGATTTTTATAAAATATTTCAAAATTTAACTTGAACAGTCCAGGACATAGATAAAGCCCAAATTTCACATTAAATCAGAAAATCAAAACCAAAAAGACCCACATTGATGAAAAACACCAAAAGGGGAGAATTTAGACCGTAGGGTCTTCTCTCAATAATGAAAAGCAATTTAAAAACATCTCATGAAACCCTAGAATTTATTTTCAGGCTTCTGGATTCAGATCTACCATATTGATCATGATAAATCCAAGATCCTAGCCTAAAACCACAAAATTCACGAAAACAGTGCTGTAGGTGCAAAAGTGGCAAAAATCCAAATTTTATCAAAAAGAGATGATCTCATGCTATAAACATCATAGATTCATGTAATTCATTCAGATATATCATAAAAAGCATTAAAACATGATCAGGATATTCAAAATAGCCACATCTCACAGATTAGAGCACATGGGGGTCTACCCTACGGATCCACCTGTTCTCTTTTTCCCTAGTTCTCTCTTCACGTTTTACGGCTAGAGAGACTCTTGAGGTACTTAGAGATAGGTTTGGTTACACAAACACAATCATAGGCCTTATTCTATGAAAAAGAAAAAAAACAGATATGGGGTTCTATTCTAGGGATCCACATGTTCCCCTTTCCCCTAGTTCTCTCTTCACGTTTTACGGCTAGAGAGACCCTTGAGGTACTTAGAGACAAGTTTAGGAATACAAAAACAGATATGGCCTTATTCTACAGCAATAGAGATGATCCTATTACTTCTAGAATTGAAGACAGAAAATAAAAAGGGATAGGGGACTTACCTGGATTGAGCAGGCAGACAGCAGGAGTTCTTCTCTTGGAGCTTCTTAGAATTCCTTGACTTCAAAATTTCGTGGCCTTTAGCTAGAGGAATGAGCCTCTATTTATAGACACACCCAGGGGCAAGTCTGGTCCAGAAGGATATATCCTGATTCTCAGGATAGAGTGAAATACAGAGATAATGCCCATCCATAGCCATCCAAGGTGACTTCAGCGAATAAAAGACATAATCCGCTCGTTTAAAGATATATTGGACTTCAAATAAAGCTCGGAAATCGAGAGAAGGACAAAACTTGCACGTGTCTTTAATGCCCGTAAATACACTACGGTCCAATGGGGACCGTATAGATACTACGGACGCGCCTGCCCGTAGATATTTTGCAGGCGAGATGGGCCCGTGAAGCTAATACGGGCAAAGCCTGTTCATTCTATTTTTAGGCCTTTTTGACCTGTTTTAAGCTCTAATTACATGTTTTTATTATTTTCTCATTTGGCAGTGCAATTTGGGGTGTCTACAGGTATGGACAATGAAGAGTCTTCTGCTTTTTTATCTACTAACTAGAGGAATCATAAGCATACTGCACGTATCCACGTTATCTTGTTTTTAACGGATAGGCATTTGGTAGTTTTATTTAGGATAGCATGGTCTTTTTGAACATTTTCGTGGATTATTTATGGCAATCAAAAAGGAGGGCCAGAATCCTGGAGAATATTCCCCAGGACTTGTTTTACCAATAGGATATAGATGCTTGAGAATGATACATCTGAATATTGCCACAAAATTTTTTTTCACAATGCATTTGCCATTATGGGCTCCATTCCAAAGTTACTACAAAGAGAGTAGATTAAGAGTTATGAAGGAGGTCCACCCTACATGTGCATGGGTGGACCTGATTATCTATATATTAACTGGACCTTATTATATGATCATGCATGATAGGAAAAATATTCGTTTCTTATCATAATAACCTTCCTAGGTAAAAAACCTTGGATCATAATAAGGTTCGGAAATGATGTTTTACTAATATAAGCTTTGAGATTGTCATTATTCTTTGGAAATAATACTATTGACACTTTTGAATATAAAATCATTCAAATAATAATTTTACTACATAGAAGAGGAGGGAAAACAAAAGAGGATAATGCGTGCACTTTGCTCTCATGTACCCGCTTTGTCGCAGGCTTGAACTCGAAATATTTTCCAGGTTATATATTAAGCTTAGAGACCTCTCCCTCTCTCTCTCTCTCTCTAACAATTATTCGGTTGAGGGGGATTTATGAAGATTAAGATTTAAGAATAAAATTCTGTTGCTCGCTTCGTTAGTGTCGAATTTTGATTTTTTGCGACTATGGAATTCTCTCGAATCTTTAACCCGGCCATCTTAAAGGGATTTCATTCAATAAGGGTTCACTTTCAATCATGGCCTAATTGAAAATTTTTAACCTGTATATGTTCAAATCCCTTAACTAACATTGCTTGGATACAATTCCATTTGCAAGAAGCTTTAGAAAAAATAAAGAAAGTCGAATTCTGTTGTAGAGATTTCAATAATGATGATTACATAAAAAACAAATTATAGATTTAAAATATCATCCACATGGTAAACCTCAATTAGCCACATCATCATTACACGTGAAACTGAAACCATGTCTCTTTAGAGAGAGAGAGATGGAACACATGAAATTTTATTAAGACCAAACAGAGACAAACAAGATGGGAATACTCGAAGAAATTAAACTAAAAGGGCTTGGTTATCATCATACATTTGATGTATCTTTATTTTAATCTTATAAGACCTCAAAGCACGAGATAACCACAACTTACTAACCATTCGAGATAGATTTAGCCACTATTGGTAACCTTTTTTTTTTTACCTGTGCAGTAGCATTGTTCACGATTCTCCCCTCGGCAATAGCCACTTTTATAGCCTACTTTGCGACATTCTTCTCTACATTTCTCATTGGATTCGCAGCTTTCTTCCAGTACTCTTGGGTTATGCTTAGAAACAGGTGCTGTTGATCTCGATGATTTCCTGCCACGCCGGAACATCATCTCTTTTACCATAGGAGAGACAAAAAAAAACCATAAAATCAATATTTTGTTAGGATGAGTTGAGCATGTAAAAAATACCATGTATACAGAGGGAGAGATACATATATATTTGTATGTAGTATGTACATATGATTTAGCTTTAATGATCTAATTCAAGATGAAGCAGTAGTGCAAAAAGGCAGCTTCTTTCACTTCAAACACTTCCCATGGAAGGTGAAACAAAAATCATTCATGAGAGATTTGAATTGAAATAGGTATGCTATGTTGAAGTGACAAGTTCTATAATTAGATTCTATAGAATTATCAAACTTCAAATGAGCATGAAGTAAACTTGGCTCCATGTAAATTGCTTATAATTAATCCAAAAAGAGTATGAACACATATCTTTCAGATGAAACAAGTTTTAAGTCAAATTTATCCATATGATTAACTTATGAGCTCTGAAAGTTCATACTCCAACACAGATTGCATTCTTAAGAAAAAATCATTAAAAATTAACAAAAAGCTATGGATCTAAGTTTGAATCTAATGTATATGAAGGTTGACATCATGCTAATAACCTGAAAATTAATCAAAGAGATATTGGATTATGATTTGCTTACAAATCTCTATGAAGCGAGAGAACCCGAGCAGAATCTAATATCCAAAATCAATATAGAGTTTCAAAACTAAATAGAGATCTGACCATAAGATATCTCCATTTCGTCCTTCGAATTTAAATTCATATCAGAGGGCCTGAGAACTTGATTTAAGGCCAAATTCTCATATCTAACAATATTGAACATGGTAGATCCAAAAATAGGCCTAGAAATGAATAAATCCATGCATGTAAATTTGTGTGTATGACCATTTAAATTGTGTTTGGTTTAATTTTATATGACCATTGAAATTGGGCGTTATTACTATATTTCAGTACTTATTATGGTTCCATTTACTGTAAATTAGGGGAATGCACGCATAGCAACAGAATTAGAAACAAAGAAGGGCCTTTTGGTAATAGAATGTTATGCGGGCAGTTAATTATGATACTTATACAAAAATGGATTTAAACCAAATTAAATATAGGTTGTTACCAATTTGTTACCAACTCTGAGACAAACAAAAATAGCATATAAAGCACCAAATTCTGAATATAAAATGCTTTAGGGCTTCATATATACGTGTTGCAAAATAGGAAGAAAAATAAAAAATTAGTAAAGGAAAGGAATCGACATCTCAGAATATACCCTTTTTTCATGAATAAAGAAAATAAATAAACTCCAAAATAAAAACACAAGCATACACATTCAACTAATCAGATGTCAATTAAACACAAACACAAACATGCTTATGTACCAAACAGACCCTTTAAGTGAATGCACCAAACACAAACACACACATGCTTATGTACATATGTATACATATCCATGTAGGGGCGGAGCCAAAAAATTAGTTCAGGAGGGGCAAATAATAAGTTAAAATAAATTCAATCACATCAATACTGTTTTAGAAAAAAAAAATTGAAAAAGTTGGTTTTAGTGATACGTTTTAAAATAACCTAGATTCAATCACCTAATTCTTGGTAATTAAAAATTAGTGATACTGTTTTAAATAAATTGAGAATAAGTGTCATTTTATTAGTTCACGAAGAATTTTTCCCAAAAATTTCCTTAAAGGAATTCTTAACCTCATTAAAAGATATAATAAACAAATTGCTTACAAGTCTTTTGAGGGAATTCTTGAAAGAAATGTTATAAAGTAAAATGATACTCTTTATCAATTATTTCTAAAAAGTATTACTAGTTTCCAATTACCAAGAATTAAGTGACCGAATCTAGTTTACTTTTAAAAAATATGACTAAAAATCAAAAATTTGAAAGGACAATTAAAATTAATTTTTGCAAAAAATTTAAGGGGGGGGCAATTGCCCCCTCATTCCCAAATGAGTTTTGGTGGATCCCCTATCTGGACACCATTGGTGAACCCCGCCTCGATGCGCGCCGCGTGTCCACAAAAATGCGCACCCAAACTGAACCGCGGACTGTTTGCAAGAATGCAAGACTTAAACAACGTTTGCTTTATTTTTTTCCATCAGCCCCAATTTTGACCAAACGAAATTTCAAATTTCAAATTTAACTTTTTCTTCTGCAAGACTGTTGTACACAAAACTCAACTATTTCGGACTTCCTCTTCTTCTTTAATGTGTCTTCTCCAAACTATTTCTTAGCCCAACTCAACCTGTAAGTACCTTTTCCCCTTTCTTTTTTTATCTTCTTCTTCTCTACTATTCCTTCTTCTTCTGCGTTATCTTCTTATTTGCTTCTTCGTTATCTTCGGTATCTTCTTCTTCGTTATGTTCTTCTTCTTTACTCGTTATCTCTCTGCGTTTTCTTCTTCTTTAGTGTTTCGCTCTCCCACTCGCAACAACGGAAGGCAGATATGCATCAAGGGAAGGTAGATATGCACCAAAGGAAGGCGGAGATGGCCGATGTTTTGTGGTCCAATGGCATTCTGAAAGCCTCTGCTTCTATCCTCCACTGGTCTCTCTTCCTTTTCTTTCTTTCTCTTTATTTCTTCGTTTCTTCGCTTCTCCGTTGTGCTGTGAGATAAGAAGAGGAAAGAGACCAGTGATGGCAGGCGGCTTTGTGTCCTCCAATGCAAGAGGAAAGGAGTATCCGGGAAAATTGACAGGATACGTCCTGTTTACTTGCATTCTGGCTGCAATGGGTGGTTTGATCTTCGGTTACGATATCGGTATCTCTGGTACGAACGAACTGATCGATATGATCTGTGCCTTTACGAGCTCTGATCTTGTCTCCTTTGGGCTTGATCTGTTGTTTTGTTGGTTTGTGATTACTGATTGATCTGTGACAGTTTATAACATCAGCACCAGTGTTGACTTCATCGGCGG
Source organism: Buxus sempervirens (assembly GCA_947561395.2). Classification (NCBI taxonomy): domain Eukaryota; kingdom Viridiplantae; phylum Streptophyta; class Magnoliopsida; order Buxales; family Buxaceae; genus Buxus; species Buxus sempervirens. The sequence continues at coordinate 12,917,399 of OX387186.1, read as the reverse complement.
AGATATGCCCTCGGAAGAAGATGGAGACCTTGGCACGGGAAGCTTCAAAAACGAAGAAACCAGTTGGGGAAGAGAAGGCTGTGAAGCCATGGTTCGGCCGAAGAATTGCTAGATCGTTTGTGTTGGTTTGCAAAGAATGCGACGCTCTTGAATCACCAACAAACGAAGAGAGGTTAGGAGAGAAATAACTTAGAAAGTAGTCCGAAGCTTTGGGGATGTTTGCTTGCATCATCGTATTGATTTGGTCTGTAACAGTCATGGTTTCTTGCTGTGTTTAATGGGTTTTTCATTGATTGGGAGAAATCTTGCCTTTCGGAAAGATTTTTCAAAGTTGTAATGGATCTAACGGCTCTATAGTTACCTCTACATGTTACTCTATTTCCAACTTCAAATTGCTCTAAATCTGCACGATCAACCATTACTGACACACCGGATACGAGAAATAAAGGTTTGAAAGCAGGATCTCCAGCACAAAAAAGTCCATCATCATCCTCCTCAGAATTAAGGGCTAAAGGAAGAATTCTATTAGAGATTCGACTTTGCACTATTTCTTCTTGTGTTTAAGGTAATTATTTCATACCATGAAACAGAATTGAGGATTTCGGATAGTTTTTGATCTTAGTCCATAAGATCAAAAGCTATTCCATTGTAGACACAGGTGTGGCTATATCCTCCTTTTGATTTCTATTTCCCTCATTACAGTGCAAATATATGCAAATGTGGGTAAATTGCATAATTTTTAAAGGAACAAAATTGCGAAGATTGAACAAAGTTGAAGGAACCCCACCAAGTAATCAGTCATCTCCGCAAGTGCCATTTCCATTACTTCAAGTCACAGATAGTTCAATATTCGCCTGAGGAAGTTATCTACATCAAAATGAACTGGTCTATATCTATTTTTTTATTTTTTTGGGTTTAGTTTCAATATGGTGTCCAACAGATTGTTAATTCGAAACAATAATGACTTAAATGGACAATAATTTTACTTTGCAATAAGGAAAGAAACAATTGCTATGTGTTCATCCTTTATCAGAGCCGAAGATGGCAAATTACTTGGACAAACAAAAACGCCATTCTTGCATTCTTATTTCATATTGTTTTTTTCAACCAACAGGACAGATAAAAAGGCACTCCAGTTGTTCAGTCTTCAATAAAAGATGTTCATTTATTCTTATTTCATACTGTTTTTCTAAATTAACACGATGACAAACACAAAAAGGCACTGCAGTACTTCGTTTAGGTTGGTTCATGAGTTTAGTATGGTGATTTCAATATAAAAGTAGTTCGGCTGGGTGACTGGAGATTGAATTGATGGGCATGGCTGGAATCTTATCGCTAGCTGAAAGTTTTTGACCGTAAATTGTGTGAGTTGTAAAACATGGAGCTATAGAACGTTTGGAATGTTTCTGACCTTGTATGTGATGGAAGAAAATTACTTGAGAATATTCCATTTAAAGTCTATTTTTGTGTGTGACTAGGTTGTCCAAGCAGCAACCGAAATTCTAAGTGAAAATCTCATAATTCATAAAATTAAAGAGAATTATGACTAGCCTAGAGCTCGTATGAGTTGTATCCCACGTACGCAAGGACCAAGTGCAAGAAAAACCATATGTTAAATGATGATTGCAAAACACTAGATCAATGGAAAGAATTAGGAAGGGCTAAAAGGGTTAGGAAACAAGAACTGGAATTTGAGTAGTAAAAGAGAGCAAAGTTTTCTTCTGGGCACAACACTAACCCCTTATATCCCTCTGATACAAAGCACTCTAATATCACTCTAAGGTCTCCATGATGTCTGAATAAATTCTAGCTTCAGAGCTCCTATAGTCAACAGGGTGGTGCTGATGGTGATCTAGAGATGTGGAAGAAGACGAAGGTGTCATTCTTGCAGGTAATGTAAAGCTCCTCTTGAACTTGCTTTCCATCTTCCTGACACTGTTGGAATGGCTATCTAAGCTCAAGTAGTCGTTCGCATTTCCAGTGTTGTCACTTCTACTCATATGTTGACTCTGCGAATTCGATGCTTCAGAGACACCCTTAGACTCATCAGTCTTGATGCAAAGGTTCATTGCTGGATTAGCATTTTTCTCACAAAGGATGAATGAGTGGTGAGGTTGGTTTGGCTTGTTTCCTAGGCCATCAGGACCAAATAAAAGCTGGGCATCATCTGACCTTCCAGTGAGAGCATTGAAGAATGACAACCCTAGGAGTGAATGGGACCCATAAATCCATATATTCTTTGCATAAAGACCAAGCAAACAATCTTCAAAATAAGAAAATCAAAACCCCCAAAAGGAGGGAAGAACTTCTGTAGAAAAGGAGCCATAAATGTAACTCCACCTGCAATCATCATCAAAACATCGATCAATCAGTAATCACAAACCAACAAAACAACAGATCAAGTCCAAAGGAGACAAGATCAGAGCTCGTAAAGGCACAGATCGTATCGATCAGTTCGTTCGTACCAAAGATACCGATATCGTAACCGAAGATCAAACCACCCATTGCAGCCAGAATGCAAGTAAACAGGACGTATCCTGTCAATTTTCCCGGATACTCCTTTCCTCTTCCATTGGAGGACACAAAGCCGCCTGCCATCACTGGTCTCTTTCCTCTTCTTATCTCACAGCACAACGGAGAAGCGAAGAAACGAAGAAATAAAGAGAAGGAAAGAAAAGGAATAGAGACCAGTGGAGGATAGAAGCAGAGGCTTTCAGAATGCCATTGGACCACAAAACATCGGCCATCTCCGCCTTCCTTTGGTGCATATCTACCTTCCCTTGATGCATATCTGCCTTCCGTTGTTGCGAGTGGGAGAACGAAACACTAAAGAAGAAGAAAACGCAGAGAGATAACGAATAAAGAAGAAGAACATAACGAAGAAGAAGATACCGAAGATAACGAAGAAACAAATAAGAAGATAACGCAGAAGAAGAAGGAATAGTAGAGAAGAAGAAGATAAAAAAAGAAAGGGGAAAAGGTACTTACAGGTTGAGTTGGGCTAAGAAATAGTTTGGAGAAGACACAGTAAAGAAGAAGAGGAAGTCCGAAATAGTTGAGTTTTGTGTACAACAGCCTTGCAGAAGAAAAAGTTAAATTTGAAATTTGAAATTTCGTTTGGTCAAAATTGGGGCTGATGGAAAAAAATAAAGCAAACGTTGTTTAAGTCTTGCAAACCGTCCGCGGTTCAGTTTGGGCGCGCATTTTTGTGGACACGCGGCGCGCATCGAGGCGGGGTTCACCGATGGTGTCCAGATAGGGGATCCACCAAAACTCATTTGCCTCATTCTCCCCCCCCCCCCCCCCCCCCCCCCCCACACATTGAATTTACCCATATATACATATACATATATATATATATATAAATACATATGTATTTATATATTTGTATGTTTGTACATATATATGATTAGTATAAGGAACTAACTCAAGATGTGGTAGTAGCGCAAAAAAGCAAAGATTCTTTCGTTGCAAGCACTTTCCATGCAAGGTGAAAGATCCTGACTTTATATACCACTATCAATGTTTGTTTATAAATCTATCTACAATGATATTGCATAACTTTTGTGTTAAAGATTGCAAAGAAAAAGACAACAGAAATTACCTGCAGACCCTAGCATCAATAAAAGGATGAATGCAACTGAAAGTAGACGTTGGCCACACTCCATTGAGAGAGAGAGAGAATTTGGAATGCAAGAGAGTTACTCTGAACATTGCTTATATAGTGGTTCCAACATGGATGTTTCCTAGATTTCCCTTTTTAAACAATTTCTTACCTAGAAAATAGCCTCATCACAGGAGATCTTATTTTGTGTCTTTTAACAAGCCAACCAATTTTTTTGTTTCAATCCTAACTACTTTTTCAACTTTTAGTCCAAATAAAATTATATTTTCATTTATCTCTTTATTTGGCTACAACTTTGTTTAGAATATAACCAAACCTTTTTCTCCAAACTTCCGCTCATGATTGTTTTTAGCACCCCTTGTCTTCTAGTCTAGCGATCATTTCCTTACTTTATTTTGTTTCTTTCTCTCTATTGATCTTATCAACAAAAATAACACATAGTTAATATCTATCTTGGATTTTTCTAACCATATGAGGTCGAATGACCGTATCTTCTCAACCTTTTGAAGATAATCAAAATATGGCCCTTCATTACTAATCCCTTTTGACATTAAAAAAAATTGATGTTCATTGTTGAGGCCTGTTTAAAAATAAAGTAGCAGATCACAAGTATGACATGGTGTGAGTCCGCATGCGGCTCTACAAACATGAGCCTATGCGTTGCTTGGGATGGTCCAAACTCACACAAACTAGCATTTATGGGCAATGCAAAACCATTCTACGTGGTCCCTAACGTCCACATAGCCATTTAAAATAGTTATATACCTCTTTTCTCCTTTTTATTGTGTTAAGGCCTCTTTATTTTAATTTTTTAAATGAATGCAAAATAACCATATAGAATATAATTATTAATTTGTGTAAAACTGTGACATCCCCTTTCCACGTTAACAGCAAATTATGTGGATAAATACAGATTAAGAATCATAGCTAATATCATGTCCAAATTATATCAAGTGTCTTCCTATTTAAGGGATTGCTGTTCAAGTCATGCAAGTATACCATGATGGCTTCCATTTTATCTCATTCGCTCAATAATGCACATAGTCATGCAAAAAATAATAATAATAACAATAATGAAGTTATACTACCTGAAACAAATAAAATAATGAGTGAGCTACAATGATCAGTAGACAATTATCTCAATTTCTAATAATAAATATCAATTTATTGTTGAATATTATTCATAAATAGTGAAATGAAGATCACAATTTCGGTTTTAAATGATTGGGTTGACAACCAATTCTCATTCGAAATCTGCTTCATGTCTTGGCAAGGAAATTTCGAGTCATGGGTACAAGACCCTTTACATGTAAGACCTATTGCTCATGCAATTTGGGATCCTCATTTTGGTCAACCGGCTGTGGAAGCCTTTACTAGAGGGGGGTGCTCTTGGATCAGTGAATGTCGCTTGTTCTGGTGTTTATTGCTCCTTTATAGAATTATAGAATTGAGTAATCCATTTAACATTTGGAATTATTTTAAAATTTATCATTAAAGATCATGGGTCTTTACACGACTGTAAACACCCTAATTTTGCATACTAAAAATAAACCTAAAACTAGTGTAATTGTGGAAGTTTTCAAGAGCTCCAAACCTCCGTCCCTCAACCCTCGGATCTACGTGGCTACCTTCTTGGAGACCCTAATTACTTTCTTTGTTCAGCTTCCTCGCACATCAAACGCAAGTGACAGAGAGCTACCGAGAGAGCTCCAAACCCCAGAATCTTCGTCATCGTCTCTGACGTGGCTTTCTATCGAGAGTAGAGCTGTAAATCTAGCCCAGACCACCCAGAGCTCACCCAACTCAATCCAAATAAGAGCTCGAAGTGAGCATTGAGTTTGGGTTTAGGTTCGGGTTTGGGTTGGGTTTCATTTCGAGCCCGAAGTTGAGTTTGGATTGGATTTGGGTTCAAGCTATACAACCCAAAAAGCCCGAAGTTAATGTTGACTTTATATACACGCTCTCATATAGATATATGTATAAAACTCCACCAAATATATATATAAGTGAATATTTATTTGTATATATATGTATTATTGTTTTCTTTTCCTTTTATATTGTCATTGTATTTATGTAATCAACTATTATACATAAATTATTAACATGTGATAATAAATTTATGAATTTTTGTCAAATAAATAATTTTACACTCACATACATATACATATATGTTATAATGAATGTGATATTTGGGAGCACATACTCTACAAGAAAGATTGTGCAAAACCACAAATATAGTGAGCTAGTATTATATTTTAAAATTTTTAAAGAAATGAATTAATTAAGTGTTTTTTTCCTAAATTCAAGGGACAAATCAAGAGGAATTTATAATATTTGCATTTATAACAAACAAACATAAAAGCATGTTGATAGACGATTTAACGAATGATATTCCAACATTTTGTAATTATAACAAAAATTGTAAAAAAAATTCAAAATCTTACATTTTGTTTGGGCCAACCCGAACCCAGCCCGAACTCAAACAATAATGTTTGGGTTCGATTTAGATTTAGTGAGTTTGGATTAGGGCGGTTTAACGACAAGTTTGCGCTAATAAATCCTAGATTGGTTCAGTAGGCACTCTCATCACCCGATCCAACCCGCCCTACTTACAACTCTGATTCGGGAATTATACGAATCGAAGACAGATCATCGTGAAAGCCTACCACCCATCGGTATTCCAAAACGTAGACAAGACGAAACATGTAAACAGAAGGCCTGCAATCGATCTTCCATGTATTTTTCAACCAGTTTTATAGATTTCTTCTTTTTAGATCGTTTTCATCGCCATCGACAATGCATTCAAATCATCTGCTTCTCGAAGAGCCTATTAAGATGGTTTCTGTCCTCAAGCCATTGAAGCCTGTAAGAACAAAGAAGCCCATGTTTACATTACCATTCCTTCGCCTATGTGTTTTGAGATTCCCGAATTGAAAGAAACCCTCATCGCCTCCTTTGATTTTTGCCTTTATATGGATTTTGTAATTTAAAGAGCCTTTTAATTCTCGGCTCCACTCCGATGGCGTCGACTGAATTCTTGTCGGCAGTGCAAGCGTTCGGTCTCAAAAACGCCTCCGATTGGTGGAAAGAAGTTAACAATTCGCCTTTGCGGCAGGACCGAATCTATCACGTCCTCGCTGGGCTCTACGGATTAGTCGCCACCAATGCGCTGGTAAATAAAATTCCCTCTCTTTATATATCTCTCTCTATCGTCTCCTCATTCTCATGATCTGTTTCTGGTGGGTAGGTTTCAAAATTTTTTGGTTTTGATTTCATGGGCAGTCTGATAAATTTTGATTATTATTAACATTTTCATTTTTATTCTGTTTTTTCTTTAACTTGTAGAAGCACCAAATGGGTCAATTGCATTCATTGAGTGAATTATCGGTAGCTTAATGATGTTGTGAATTGTATTTTTAGCAGCGCCATGCCTTGATTGATTAAGCTTTCAATCTTTCATCTTAATTTAATTACACGAATCGCCCAGAAATGATGACAGGATGGTTTGATGTTATCGCCTTTTGACCGACTTTGGAAATCTGCTTATGAGAATATTCATTATTCTCACTGATGTATTCTTTTAGATTGTTTAGAGTTAATTTACCAGCACCTATTATCTGTTTGGAAAAATTCTTATTTGATGTCTTTTGTTTTTTCTTTTTACTTTGCATTTGCTCACAAGTGATTAGTTTGTGTTTCAATCTCATTCTTTTTGTGCCTTGATAACTGAAACACCAAGCAAAAGACACATTAGAGTTGCTCTAAAGGGACATTTGGAATGGACATAAGATTCAGAGGCAGCTGCATCTTTTATGCGTATCTTGTTTCACAAAGTTCAGAATCTTCCCAAAAGTATTCTAAATAAACTTTTCTCAAGCTTTAAAGGGTGAACGACTAATGAACAAAACCCATTGATAAAAACTAGGTCTAACTTCCTGTATCAAACTTAATACAAAGATTTTATTCAATCCAATTTGCTCGAAAATGATCCCCATCTAATATCTCTTGAGAACTCGAGACAATGTTTCTTCAAAGGAATATAGATTTTATTATTAGGAAACATTGGATAGATACACGTGATCATGATCAAATTAATAACTCAAAATCTACCAACCTAAAGTTTACATATCAAGCATTGATAAAGAAGAGTCAGTAAAATCACTTAAATAAACATTAAATCAAGGGATACCCATACCGTGCTATGTGGTTGATACAAAAATCTTTTTGCCCCGTACCGGCTCGAGGGCACAGGTACTCAGGCAACCCCATCTTACATAACAAAGTTTGGGTTGGATTTGGGTTTAATGAGTTTGGGTTAATTAGGGCAAGTTTGGAACAAATTTGGGCTAATAAATTTTGGATTGGGCTGAGCCCAAAATCATTACAACCCAACCCAATCTGCTCTATTCACACTCACCCTCTTTTTTTAACTCACCCACCAGCCAGACAGCATCCCATAACTTCCTAAGCCTTACCAAAGCCTTCACAAGTGAAAAAAAAAACTTCCAACAAACAGTTTCATGTTTCTGCAGCACCTTTATTGGCTTCCAGCAACCTCCAGAGACCTCTAACCAAGCTTAGTGTTTATTGTTAATTATTATTGTATCGGTGTTGTGATTGCACCCACGGGCAAGGTTGTGTTCCGGTCCTTCATGTCCACCGTAAAATTGGCGTATCTGGCTAGTCATCTATTTTGTTGGGGTTTACGATGCATTTATATTTCATTTTACATCTACTTGTTTCTTAAAAACTCAAATTGATAGCAGCTATGGTATTTTTCAAAACATTTGACCTAATGAAGGGAATATAATTAGGGGACTGAACGCACTACAAACGTAGCAAATTACAAAAACACAAATTTGTAAATGTTTATGTGGGAGCCTCTTAGAAAAATACTCTACGTTAAAAGCAAGTGTTCAAATCCTATGTCATTCCATTTGGTTAATTATGCTGACATGACGTAACAAATCTGTAAAATGGGGAAAAGCTAAGGGGCATATTGGGCATGAATTTTGGGCCCGAATCTGTTCTATATAAGGGCCCGTTCCATTTCAGGTTTGTCTTCCCTTCTAGTATCTTTCCAACATGTTAGTACGTATTCTTTGAGTTTAGAAATTTCAAGGACTTTGATTTAAGCAAGGCGAGTACATATTCTAGTGATGCTTGAAAATGATATAATTTTCTCACCATTTGCTATCATCGGCCCAATTATTATATATCCACATGGTAAATCTCAATTAGCCACATCATCGTAGTGCAAAAAAACAAAGTTTCTTTCACTTCAAATACTTCCCATGGAAGGTGAAAAATGCTGATTTTGTGTACCACCATCAACATTTGTTTATAATTCTATCTACAATTGGATTGCCAAACTTTTGTGTTAAAGATAGCAGAAAAAATTATATAATGTCCACAACCATTCTACGTGGTTTGTAATGTCCATATACATATAGCCATTTAAAATAGTTATATACCTATTTTATCATTTTTCTTACTTGGGCTTTTTATTTTATTTAAAATATGAATGCAAAATAATTATATAAATTATACTTATTAACTATTATAAAGGTTGTGCAAATCATACATGGGCAAATACATATTGAGACTAACATCTAATATCATCGATTTTACCCTTTTTAACCCCCAGCAAGTTGGCCTGATGGTCAATACCTAGGGTCTAGAGTTATGCTCCTTCTAAGGTTCTCAGGTTCGAACTCTCTTAAGGCACAATCTTCTAAGCCACCTACATAAGGTCTATTATGGGCCTTAGATTTATCCGGACCATGTGGTTTGCAGGGTCTTGCGTGAGCCCTCAAGAATTACCTAGGGTCTAGAGGTATGCTCCTTCTGAGGTTCTCAGGTTCGAACTCTCTTAAGGCACAATCTTCTAAGCCACCTAAAGTCTATGGGCCTTGATTTATCCGGACCATGTGGGTTGCAGGGTCTTGCATGAGCCCTCAGGAATTATCTTAAGGCACAATCTTCTAAGCCACCTAAAGTCTATGGGCCTTGATTTATCCAAACCATGTGGGTTGCAGGGTCTTGTGTGGGCCCTCAGGAATTAGTCGCATGACCATAAGTTGGCCCAAATACCCTAAGTTCTATATATATATATATATATATATATATCATGTTGGAATTATCTCAAAGTGTTCTCCTATCTAAAGGATCAAATTGAGAAGTACTAGATCATGCAAGTGAAATCCTATAAAGAAGGGTAAGACATTAAAGATATACTGTAGACACCCCAAATTACGCAATAAAAATGATGAAAAATTGGCCAAAACCATTCTTTCTTTTGTAACCAACATAAAAAATCAAAAAATAAACTTGTTCTTTGTATCCGACAAAATGTATCGGATACAAAGGAAGTTTATTGTATCCGATGGATTTCGTCGGATACAACGATAATTGCTTGTATCCGACCTGAGTTGTCGGATACAAAGTTTTTGCTCAAAATTAGGGTTTTCCGAAAGTTTTCACTTTTTACCATCTTATCATTTGTTTAAGGAGTGGAAATCACGGAAATAACCCTAGGGTTAAGTGTGGGGATTCTAGACACTTCCTTGTGTCTACCATTAGGGTTCTCCCTAATCCTAGCCTTTGCCTATAAATAGGAGGCCTCTCCTCAAGCAAAGGGCCAAGAATTTTAGAGTCAGAAGTTAGAGATTGGAGAGCTCCAAGTGAAGAAGGGAACCGTTGCCGCATTGCTTCCAGAAACCCAGGTAAGCCCGGAACTTCTTTATTTTTATGTCTTTACATTCTAGGGTTAGATCTTTCTTCTACCTTTCTGTAGAATAATGGCCTACTCTTTGTGTATGCAGCCCCTTTCCCTACTCAAAGTACCTTGAGACTCCCTCTAACCGTAAAACGTGGAGAAGGTGTGCGCACGTCGCACCGGCGAAAGCGCACGGAAAAGCACGTGCCTCCTAAAGAGGTAAAACGGGAAAAGGGAGTCGCCACTCGCCTGACAAGGTACAGGCAGACGCCTGGATGCCCAAAGGATACCTATTTTGGTCTGCGGCTTGAGATTCTGAGAAAGGGCTCGATTAAGGTCCGGGGAAGTCCGTAGACACCCTAATCCGCCCCGTCGAGTGACGGGTCCCATTGGTTTCCCTAGTTTGAGTCAACTTGGGTCTTTTACTCACCTGATTCCTAATCCAGCATTCAATTTGGTTAAGTCTGGCGGGACCATTTGAGCGGTGTGGGTCCCTTTACTTGATTTTATCTTCTTAGCTTAGAATGAGATGGGTCTGATTGGGTGGGCCCCGTTGGAGGGCCCACAAAGCCAGTGTGGGCCCATCCGAGCCCACAGTCTCAAAATGGATTTGGGTTTACCCTAAAAACCCCATGGGTCAGACCATGTGCATTTGGGTCGGATTGAGTCCAACCGGGTCTCAAAAATGGATTTTTTTAGGGGTTTCTGGGAGCTGACCGCACATTTGTTGCAGTCAAGGCACAACCGCAGATTAAGTGCCGTTTTGCCCAAAACCGCTCTGAGTATGCGGTTCGGGCCCGAAAATCCAGGAAAGGCCAAAATGGCCTTGGGATTCAACTTGGCTTCTCTCCAGGGTGTTTCAGCAGTCGTGTGGGCCCACAGTGGTTCAAACAGAAACAAACGAGCCTCCTTTTGAAATCAAGATCAAGGGAGATGGATGAAGATCCATTTTCTCCCTCCTTTGGACTAAAACCAGCAAATAAACAGGGACATAAGTGTCCTTGTTTTGGTCTCTTCTCACTCTAGAAGCTCCAGCAATCACCAAACATGAATAAGTAAACATAAGGATCATCAAATGGACTCAAAAAAGGGTATTTTTCATTACAAAATGTGTGGTGTTTGTTTTCTATGTTTAGGAACTGAAACACACTTCCATGCATGCAAAAATTAGATCATAGGTTAAGAAAATGGGAACTAAGTAAGCCTTCAATCATTCAAAGACATAGGTACACACATTAAATGTAAGACAAGAAAAGCGGGACTGACTTCGCATGATAGCCAAAACAGGGACTAAACATGAGTTGGAGCCCTAACTAAAGTACCTAGAACAGTAGAAAACAAGCTCATCAAGCTTGACATATATGCACACACAAAGCTTCACCCATATGCATGCTTTGAATACCAAGTCGTGGGAATAAAATCACATGCATGCTTAGAACTATAATCATACCCAACAGAGTAAAAGAAACATGTATCACACATCACTTATATTATAACCATATGCATTCACACCCCCATATCTAGCTAAAAAGTATCTAAAGAAAGGAATAGGGGGGTTACATGTGGGATATATTAGACTTGAAGAACGAAGGGGACATGTTCCCTTAAAAAGGAAGAAGAAGAAAGACATGGGACAGCGACTTAAAGGATTCTTACAAAAAGACTATGAATGAAAGCATCTCTCACCATCTCTTGGAACTAAACAAGGCTCTCCCCTTACCATAGGAGGTTGATAGCATGTAAAATTAAGGAGAGAACAAAACGGAAATGGGTAGACATGCCATGGTAAATAAACCAGCAAATACATAGTGCAAGAAACATGCAATCTCTCATATTTCATTCATCTTCGAATATATCAAACAAAAAAGTACAAAGAATCTCACCTTGGGGGTTTAGACACCCTTCTTGGGTGTGTATGAGCTGCCTTGGAACTTGGACGGCTGTTGGAGCAGCACCTCTCCCTGCCACCAGCAAGCTTCTCCTTCTTTTTTGCTTCTTGGAGGAGGAAGGAAAAGGTTCAAGAAGGGCAAGAGGGGGCTTGAGATGGTGCTTGAGGGACTTAGGAAGCCAAGAGGGCTTGAAAAAGGGGGTCTCAGATCAAGGGGTGTGGAGGTGAAGAAGTGGGAATCAACCAAAGGGAAGCCAGCCCCTGTCCCATGTTCGAATTTTGCTTTTATAGAAAACTGGGACAAAACCGCATACTCAATACGGTTTGGTTGAAAATGAACAGTAACCGCACATACTGTGCGGTTTGGTCAAAACTGCAGGTTATGTGCGATTTTGGCCTTGTCCTTTCAGAAATGATGAGGGGACAAATTGGTCAGACGCAGTCTGACGTGCCATGCAACCGTACTGTATGTGCAGTTGACTTTTCGGCGCCAGTTGCTCTGTTTGGCTCGCGCGGGCGGTGGCCGAAAAAATCAACCGCACACCATATGCGGTTGCGACAAATCTTTCAGATTTGCCTTTTTCTCTCCCCTTTTTTGGTTGAGTTGACTGCTGAGGCATCTCAGCCGCCCACTCGGACGAATTAGACTTCCCCAATTTTTATTATTTCCCATTTATCTTAATTAGTTTAATTAAGATATTTTAATTTTGCCCCTGGGACTGTTTTGCTCATATCTTCTCCATCCAGGCTCCGATTCCAGCAAACTCAGTTGCGTTGGAACCGTGTCAAGATTCTCTATCCATTGGGATGAAGCAAGGTGGTCAATTATCACTTGATTAAAAGTCAACTTTTGCCCCTCAGGGTTTGATCTTTCAGCTAGGGTTTTCATTTTCAACAATTCTAAGGGTGAAAAAATGAGGTGCTGACAGAGGGATCTAGGGGAAATGAGATTGGGAATTGATCCTTAGATAGAATCCGCTTGAATGGCCTATTGTTGTGTGAAAACACATTTCATACTCAAAGTACTCCAAGACTATCTCGAAACCGTAAAACGGGGAGAGAAAACTAGGGGAAACGAGAATGGAATGGAACCCTAGTTCTAGAACCCCCATTTTATTGATATGTTTTGAATGCTATATATCATGATGTGTTGAGATGATTTTTACACTTGCACACATAGCACTCGTTTTGTCGGAATCAGCTTGCATTTTGGATCTATCATATTCGTTATGATAGATCTAAAATAAATAGCCCCAAGCATTTCTGGGATATCTCTCAATGATTTTCAAAATGATTTCAAGCAAGTTCCCTTCGAGTATTGAAAACCTCATGGTCTAACCTTCCGGTTGGGCATTTTCACCCCATTTTAGGGTTTTTGGCATATTCTCTCCAATCAAAGAGAATGGTGAGCCAAGCCTAGGCCCTATTTCCTCCTGGAGGTTTTTCAACACTTTTTCAAATGATTTGGATTTAGATTGCATGGATTACACACACTTGATCACATGTTTTGGGTTAATTTTACTTAAAAATGGCAAAACTGGACAGCATCTGTACCCTAACTTCGGACACTCATAACTTCATCGTCCGGATGAATATTTGAGTGATTCTAAGGACACGTGAAAGGTGATACTGTCTAGTTTATGTCTGTAAAATTTCAGCCATTTTTATGAAGTGTATTTTTGACACCATTCAATCGAAGTTGACAGGTCAGTTCATGCTAGATTGCTGAACTTGTCACTTCGAATGAGCACCATCTGCTTGATTTAAGTCCGATTTGAGTGATTTTTGTTTCTTTATTTTCCTTTGAGAGTCTAATTTCAAATCCAATTAGTTTCACAATTTTTTGATTTCATTTGTGTCTTATGTGGCTGATTTAGTCAGAACTGCGCTATAGCACAATTCTGTGCTAATCTATGATCTTCGGGGCCTCTTTGGGAGGTCACCCAAGGCACATCCGGATGAAGTTTTGTATGAGGCTAGTTTCATTTGAAAGATGGCCCTACATACTTCATTCATGCCAAATTTCACGGATTTTATGGAGCCAATTTTCCAAAATGAATTTCCAAAGTTGCCCACTTGTTACTTTTACCGATTTCCAACAGCAGATTTCAAAGAAGCATAACTCTTAGGATTTTAACCGGATTTAATTGAAAATTCTCATGAGTCTTCTATTTATCATAATCTATCAAATGGATTTGGTTTGATTCAATTTGAATTTGATTTGAATGATTTATGGTCAATGGCTCCATCTTTTACCGAATTTTCCGAATTGGTCTTAACTTGTTTGTGTTCGAGTTTTGCTTTGATTTCTATTTAATAGAGATGTCCCAGAAGTGATACTTCCATAAAAGAAGGTCTAAGATTCATTGGACTTCTCATGTGGAGGAATCATACATGTGTTTAACCTTTTTCAAGCCTTTTTTATTACTTTAGCAAACCTTCGTTATTTTAAGCATGAACAACACTTGGCAACCATCGTGTATAGGTGAATGGGGGGTGCCTAACACATTCCCCCGTTCATAATCTAATCCCCTTACTCATCTCTGGATTTTATTTTCAAATAGAGTTATTTTTACTCTAGATTTGCCTTTTTGCTTATTTTGATGATTTTTGGTGTCCATTCACACCTAAAAGAATGGTGGCGACTCTCCCATTTTTATGAATCCCGTGTGATGACTAAAAAGTCACTGGATTGATTTTTCCTCCATGTCTCACATATACCATGATGCATGGCTTCTGTTTATGTTTCTAAGCTCAACAAATCACATAGTGGGTATAGACACCCCAAATTGCACTACAGAATGAGAAAGTAATAAAAACATATAATTAGAGCTTAAAACAGGTCAAAAATGCATAAAAATTGACAAAGCAGGCTTTACCCGTATTTCATTCACGGGCCGGTCGCGCCCGAAATCTCTTTACGGACAGGCGCGCCCGTATTGGAAATACGGGCACCATTGGACCGTAAATGATTTACGGTCACTAAAGACTCGTGCGAGTTTTATTCTTCGCTCGATTTCCGAGCTTTATCTTTAGTCCAATATATCTTTAAATGAGCGAATTACGTCTTTTATTCGCTGAAGCCACCTTGGTTGGCTATGGATGGGCATTATCTCTGTCTTTCACTCTATCTTAAGGATCAGGATATATCCTTCTGGACCAGCCTTGCCCCTGTGCTTGCCTATAAATAGAGGTGAGATTCTCAAGCTAAGGGCCACGAAATTTTGAAGACTCAAGAGCTCAAAGAGAAGAAAGGAATCCCTGCTGCTTTGCTTGCTCAATTCAGGTAAGTCCCTTTCCCTTTTATTTTTTGTTTTCAATTCTAGATGTAATAGGATCATCTCTATTACTGTAGAATAAGGCCATCTCTTGTATCTAGTATTCCTAAACTTGCCTCTAAGTACCTCAAGAGTCTCTCTAGCCGTTGTAGACACCCCAAATTGCATTTCCATAGAAGAGAATGCTTAAAATGGGCTTTAAATGTCATATTTGAGCATTAACATATGTCAAACATTCAAAAACAATCAAAAAAGATGCCAACCGTACTGAGTATACGGTTTTTATAATTTTGGTCTCAACCGCTCTGTATGTGCGGTTGCAACCGCACACACAGCACGGTTGATATCCATGCTTGTTGCGTGAGCTGCCACGTGGCTTCGCGAAGCTTCGGCCGTTGAGCCACGTCGACAGCAATCATGACGAGCGTAACTGAATTGAACCGTCCTGTATGTGCGGTTTGGTTAAATTTGTATAGAAACCGCACTTTGAGTAACGGTTGTGTTGAAACCGTACTGTGTATGCGGTTTTGGCTGTTTCGGGGATTTGCAAAATGGCTCGATTTCTGAGCCTTATTTACGCATATTACCTCTCTCTTGGGGACTTGAACTCCCTATTTCACCCTCCGAAACTTGCTGAATTACTCCAATTCAAGCTTTGGAGGAGATTTGGAATAATCTAGAAGGCCTTTTAGGCCTACCCTTGGGACTCTTCTACCCTTGGCTTGGCCTATAAATAGAGGGGTCCTCCTCTTGCAAATGGCTGATAATTTGAAGCTTGGAAGCTCTGCAAGAAGAGGGAGAACTCTGCTGGATTGCTACCTCAAGTATTCAAGCTACCAAAGGTAAAGCTCTAGTTGGTTTCAGCACTCCTTTTACATTCCAACTCTCTCATCTTCTACCTTTCTGTAGTGTAAGGCCACTTTGTGTTGATTTGTAGCCCCAAACCCCTTCTAAAGTACCTGGGAATCCTCTCTAGCCGTAAAACGTGAAGAGAGAGCCTTGGGAAAAGGAAGGTGGAATGGATCCTCTAGGCTTAGAACCCACAAATGATGAAAAGTATGCTGTATGGTTATTTTGAACCTTTGAATGCTTATCTGATCTATTTTGTACTTGGAGAAGATGCAAGAATCTATGCTCTCAATAGCAAGGGATTCAAATCTTCTCTTAGTTAGGTATTTTCCACATTATCACACACTTTTCACTGTTTTTGTAAGAATAGGCTAGATCCAGGATCTTCCATACAATATGGAAAATCTGAGATCATTGGCCTTAAAATGAATCTTAGAACTTCATGAGATGGTTTTTTGTTGATTTTTAAGGTTTTGGTCGAATCCACATGCACACATGCACTAGTTTCCATGTTTTATCCAAAAATCTTCAAAACAGGGCAGATCTGTGGCCTGTCTTGGAATGCTTATAATTTCATCCTCCGGATGAATTTTTGAGTGATTCCAAAGACATGTGATAGATGGATATGCCTATTTTATATCTGGAAAATTTCGTCCACTTTCATGTAGCCAATTTTTGACACCATCTGTTCAAAGTTTGTAAGTCAGTTCAGCCCAGATTGCTGAACTTGCCGCTTTGATGGTGCACCATTTGCTCAATTTTAATCCGTTTTGAGTGATTCCAGTTTCTGAGTTTTCCTTAAGAAGTCTATTTTCATTTCCAGCTGGTTTCAGCAGATTTTGATTTGATTTGAGGCCTGTGTGCTTGATTGACTCAGAGGTGCTCGCTGGCATAGTCCAGAGCTAATCTGTGGTCTTCTAGGCCTATTCAAGAGAGCACACAAGTCGCATCCGGATAGAGTTTGGGGTGAGACTTTTTTCTTTGTAAATATGGCACCACATACTTCCTTCATACCAATTTTCATAGATTTTTATTGAGCCAAACTCCACGAATAGGATTTTGAAAATGCCTACTTAACACTTTTTCCAAGTTATAACAGCAAATTTTATATGTGGATTTCTCTCTTATCTTGAATCGGATTGAGTTGAAATTTTTACTGTATACTCCACTATATACTAGTTTTCAAATGGCTTTGGTTTCATTAGATTTGGATTCAAATTGGGTGAGTTATGGTTAATCGAAGCTTTCTAGCTCTTTTGATCTAATCTCTCCAGATTTGCCTTAGCTTGATTTTCTTCATTTACACTTGGATTTCTCTTCACTCATGAAGTTTTAGAGGTGATGGATCCACAAAGAGAGCCTAAGCCCATTAGACTTCTCATGTGGGATGGTCACACACATTGTGCTTGTTATAGGCACCCCTTTTTTTGTTCGTTTTTATTAGCAAACAATTTCTAACATAAGCATGTGGCAACCGTCTTAGACAGATGAGTGGGGGTGCCTAACACCTTCCCCCGCTCATAAATAATTCCCCTTACCCAATCTCTGGATTTTTCCTCATCTTAGAGCTACTTTAGCTCTATTTTGCTTCTATGAACCCTTTGGTGTCCATTCACACCTTAAAATGGATGGTAGCGACTCTTTACATTTATCGATCCCCGCGTAACGATATCAGAGGTCATCCTAGATGACATTTCCATGTCTCACAGCCGTAAAACATGAAGAGAGAGCTAGGGGAAAAGAGAATAGGTGGATCCCTAGAATAGAACCCCATATCTGTTTTTCTCTTTTTTTTTATAGAATAAAGCCTCTGATTGTGTTTGTATAACCAAACTTATCTCCAAGTACCTCAAGAATCCTCTCTAGCCGTAAAACGTGAAGAGAGAGCTAGGGGAAAAGAGAACAGGTGGATCCGTAGGGTAAACCCCCATGTGCTCTAATCTGTGAGATGTGGCTGTTCTTAATATCCTGATCATGTTTTAATTGTTTTTATGATATATCTGAATGAATACATGAATCCATGATGTCTATAGCATGAGATCCCCACTTTTTTATAAAATTTGTATTTTTCCCACTTTTGCACCTACAGCACTATTTTCGTGATTTTTCGTGATATTAGGCTAAGATCTTGGATTTATCATAATCAATATGATAGATCTGAGTCCAGAAGCCTGAAAATAAATTCTAGGGTTTCATGATGTGGTTTTTTTAAATCGTTTTTCATTATTGAGAGAAGACCCTACGGTCTAAATTCTCCCATTTTGATGTTCTTCATCAACGTGGGTATTTTTGGTTTTGATTTTTGATTTAATGTGAAATTTGGGCTTTATCTATGTCCTAGACTGTTCAAGTTCAATTTTGAAATATTTTATAAAAATTATATTTTTCTAGATTTCTAGAATTTGACTTGAAGCCAGTTTTTTGGATTTTTCACTTTAAATTGATTTTATTTGATTTTATCTCAATTTTGTTTTGACCATGAAACCCTAGGAATGGTATGATCATATTTGAAAGTTCTAGATCAATCAGACTATTCATATGAAAAAATCATACAATTTTTTTCTTTTTATGTGATTTTTCCTGAATTTTATAGCAAGCTTTTTCCTTTATTTTAACATGAACAATACCGGCAACCACCTTGTGTGGATGAATAGGGGTGCCTAACACCTTCCCCTGTTCATAACCTAATCCCCTTACCCATCTCTGATTGTTTTTTTAGGAGGGTTATTTTTACCCTAAAATTGCCTTTTGTGCTTATTTAATATTTTGGTGTTCATTCACACCTAAATTGAATGGTGGCGACTCTTTGTTTAATTCAATCCCGTGTGATGATTGAGGAAGTCAAAAGGGTTTTTTGATTTTTTCCCATGTCTCACAGTGGGGCAAGAAAATGAAGCTGTACTACATGAAACAATAAAATAATGAGTGAGCTACAACCCTCAAATGGCCAATTTTCTCAATTTCAAATATCAATTAGATGAATTCCAATTATTTTAGTTATTCATTATTAGCAAATTGATTATTTATTTATTTTTATTTTATAATGATATTAATTTTTAGGTTTTGTATTATATAGTTACTTTATTCTATCAGTTTGTTGTAGGATATCATTTGTAAATAGTAAGATGAAGATGACAGTTTTAGTTGTATGGGAACGGGTTGATAACCAATTGCAATTTGTTGCTCTTTTATAGAATTGAGTGATCCGTTTAACTTTTGGGGTTATTTTAAAGTTTGCCGTTAAAGATCCGGTGTCTTTACACTAGTTTCTAGGAATCCAAGTCGCAGAGACATCTGCCGTTTTTCATATGCCTTAAGCAAAAAAAGACAAAGAATGTTTCTCTCCAAAGCACAAAGCACAATATGACCGAAGAATTTTCTCCACAGAACAATCAGATGATTGCAAGGCTACCTAAAGCAATACTCTTTTTAGATGATTACAAGTTTCTTCTGGTTTGTCCTGTTTTGCTCGAGCTTGAACTCTGTTAGGTTTTTTTAATAGGTCAATTGTTTGGTCTCTAATCATCGTTCATCCTTGTATTTACTACATCTTGAGTTGTTAATTCTCCGGATTTAGAAACAACTGACGGCAATTGTTTGCTAGAAAATGATTCTTGGAATCAAAGTTCGTCAAAAATAAGGATTCAGGTTGTGAAGGACGATATGCGTATGTGATCAATTATACACAAACTGATTCAAGTAGACACATTAGTTGAACTAGGAATTCAATCTGGGTTTTAGAAAATACTTTGCACTAACGAGAACTTGAATCTGATGGAATTCAATCTGGGTTTTGGAAAATATTTTGCTCTAATGAGAACTTGAATACGAAGGAATTCAATTTGTGTTGTGCCCGTATCTGTATTCTCATTCCCCGGTATTTGCCGAGACTGTAGCCTGCTTCAACGAATATAGAGAAACGGTGAAATCTCAAGCTAGTTCGGGAAGCTTCGGAAATGGCAGAAGTAGAGAGGATGAGGACAATGCGCGATGCCTCGCCGATGGTAATGAGGTGATGAGGTTGTCAAAGGATCAGAGATTTCAGAATCTCTGTTGATCTCTTCTCTCTCGTTACCATCATTTCCATCGAGAGATGCAGAGGAAGACAACTTCCGCATAAGTGGGAGGAGAAGCTGCTCACAAGGGCTTCTCCTTACGGGTAATCTCCCTCTGGTGCTTACGGGTAAGTAGTGACCCATTTAGCATTACCAAACATATTTTTTTGCTTAAATAAGTGCTTTAATAAGCTATTAGCTACATTAAGCACTTAATTAAGCAACCCCAAACACAGCCTAATTGAATCATAGTCTAATTGAAAATTATTAATCGCCCTAAAGTCGAGGAAATTATTAATCACCCTAAAGTCTATTTGGTTTCTCTGTTTTAAGGAAAACGAGGTGATTAGGGAATCTGTTGCTAATGCTCTTAACTAACGTTGCTCGGATACAATTCCATCGGCAAGAAACTTATAGAAAAAAAAAAAGAAAAATAAAAGGAAGAAACTTAAATTGTACAAATTTCATTAATGGTGATTATCCAAGTAAAATTATTATCCATGTGGTAGATCTCAACTAACCACATCATCATTACATGTGACATTGTCTTCCCAGAGAAAGAAAGAGACGGAACACATGAAATTTTATTAAGACCAAACAGAGACAAACAAGATGGGAGTACTCAAAGAAACTAAAAGGGCTAGGTTATTATCATACATTTGATGTATCTTTATTTTATTCTTATAAGACATCAAAGCACGAGATAACCACAACTTACTAACCATTCGAGATAGATTTAGCCACGATTGGTAACCTTCTTTTTTTTACCTGTGCAATAGCATTGTTGAAGATTCTCCCCTCGGCAATAGCCACTTTTATAGCCTACTTTGCGACATTCTTCTCTACATTTCTCATTGGATTCGCAGCTTTCTTCCAGTACTCTTGGGTTATACTTAGAAACAGGTGCTGTTGATCTCGATGATTTCCTGCCACGCCGGAACATCATCTCTTTTACCATAGGAGAGAAAAAAAACCATAAAATCAATATTTTGTTTGGATGAGTTGAGCATGTAAAAAATACGATGTATACAGTGGGAGAGATACATAAATATATTTGTATGTACATATGATTTAGCTTTAATGATCTAATTCAAGATGGAGTAGTAGTGCAAAAAGACAGCTTCTTTCACTTCAAACACTTCCCATGGAAGGTGAAAGATGCTGATTTTATGTACCACCATCAACATTTATTCAGAATTATATCTACAATGGGATTGCCAAATTTCTATGTTAAACATGACAAAAAAATAAATAAATAAATAAATAAAAAGAGAATAGAAATAACCTGCAGGCACAATAAGCAAAAATAGGATTGAGGCAACCAAAAATAGACGTTGACGATACTCCATTGAGAGAGAGAGAGAAAGAGTTTTGAATGTACATAATAGAATAACCCTGAACGTTGCTTATATAGCAGCTCCAACTACTTGGATTTTTCATAAATTTTTCTTTTTAACAATTTCTTACCTAGGAAATAGCACCACCGTTAAACTAGAGGTTGATATGTTGGCAGCATATTCTCAACCTTTTCAAATATAATCAAATTATGCCCATTGATTCATTGAATACTTCGAGCAAGATAGGAAAGCCCTTTTGATGTTGAAAGAAAAGGGATGTTCATGCGGCAGACGATACCGCCGCAATGTGAACCGTGAGATGCTCCCATCTCACGGTTCACATTTTTTGATGTGAAAAAACAACTCACATTGAAAAATGTGAACTGTGAGGGGCGTTTGCCGCCGCAATGTGAACCGTGAGATGCTCCCATCTACTATCGTGTCCTGTTTAGAAACAAAGTTTGGGCGGCATGAGCCCTGATGCTTCACCACACAACATGAGCCTATGCGACACTTCATATAGTCTGAGCTCACACAGCCTATTGTTTATGTGCACAACCATTCTACATGGTTTGTAATGTCCCTATAGCGATTTAAAATAGTTATATACCTATTTTATCATTTTTCTTACATGGGCTTTTTATTTTATTTAAAATATGAATGCAAAATAATTATATAAATTATACTTGTTAACTATTATAGAGGTTATGCCATCCCCTTTTCCATGTTAATAGCAAATCATATATGGACAAATACATATTGAGACTAACATCTAATATCATCGATTTTACCCTATTTTAACCCCCAGCAAGTTGGCCTGGTGGTCAATACCTAGGGCCTAGAGTTATGCTCCTTTTGAGTTTTTCTCAGGTTCGAACTCTCTTAAGGCACAATCTTCTGGGCCACTTGCATAAGGTCTATGGACCGGACCTTAGATTTACCCCGACCATGTGGGTTGCAGGGTCTTGCATGGGCCCTCAGGAATTAGTCAAATGACCCCTAAGCGGGCACGAATACCCTAAGTTCTATATATATATATCATGTTGGAATTATCTCAAAGTGTTCTCCTATCTAAAGGATCAAAGTAAGAAGTACTAGATCATGCAAGTGAAATCCTATAAAGAAAGGTAAGACATTAAAGATATACCATGATGGCTCCCATTTATGTTTCTAAGCTCAAACTCACATCCCCCCCCCCAAAAATTTCTGGTTTGCCACTCTATCTCCATGAAATTTCTATATTTCATGTATAAGTGTTAATTGAACAGTTTTTTTTTGCCCCCTCAGATTTGGAGTCCTAGTTCCGCCACTGTACATGAAACAATAAAATAATGAGTGAGCTACAACCCTCAAATGGCCAATTTTATCAATTTCAAGTATCAATTAGATGAATTTCAATTATCTTAGTTATTCATTATTATCAAATTGCTTATTTATTTATTTTTATTTTATAACGATATTAATTTTTAGGTTTTGTATTATATAGTTACTTTATTCTATCAGTTTGTTGTAGGATATTATTTGTAAATGGTAAGATGAAGATGACATTTTTAGTTGTATGGGAATGGGTTGATAACCAATTGCAATTTGTTGCTCCTTTATAGAATTGAGTGATCCATTTAACATTTGGGATAAATTTAAAGTTTGCCGTTAAAGATCCTATGTCTTTACACTAGTTTCTAGGAATCCAAGTCACAAAGACATCTGCCGTTTTTCATATGCCTTAATCCACAAAAAAAAAAACAAACAAACAAAGAAGTTCTCTCCAAAGCACGAAGTAGAATATGACAGAAGAATTTTCTCCACAGAACAATCAGATGATTGCAAGGCTATCTAAAGCAATACCCATTTTCATAAGAGTTTGTTTTTAGAATTTTTTTAAAATTTGCTATTAGAAGTCTAGGTACTTTACATAACTTTCTAGGAATCAGAGACGTTGTTCTTCATATGTCTCATACAAAATATTTTAAAGATACTCTCTCCAAGGCGGCACAAATAGATAATTGCAAGGCAATTTAGAATAATCCTTATTTATATAAGAGTTTATGTTTAGGATTACTTTAATGTTCATTATTAAATATCACGAGTCTTTATCATACTTTCTAGGAATCAAAGTCTTATGGCTATCCACTACTGTAAATTTGTCCCCAGCAAAATATGCCAAAGAAGTTCTTTCCAAAGAATAGATGGATAATTACAAGGTTATCTAGACCAATAATCATTTCTACAAAGAAGTTATTTTGAAGTTTTCTATAAAAGATTTTGGGTTTTCCCACTAGACACCCCAATTTGGATCAAAATTAATTCTTTATCTAATGAGTTTTCAAGTGCTTGATGAAAACAAATGTGTGATCAGTGCATAGAATTCTCTCTATTGGCTATCAATGTTTCCAAATTTAACTCTGAATCCAAATATGACGGTTTCGGCTTGGACCATTGATGTGCGCCCAAACGAGGTTGGACCATAAATTTGAGATCATAATTGTACCCTTCATGAAAAATACCATTCACTAAGTCTGTTTTTGTCACAATTTTAAGTATCCATTTTAACCGACTACAAACTCAAATCCCAAGAAATGACTTACATCCAAAAACTGATTTGGCCATCAAATTTTACATCAATGGAAAGAGGACTTCAACACAGTTCCAAAGCCACCCACCGTGTGGCAATCTGAGTCAAACAAGAGAGAGATGCTCCCTAATGTGGCCGTGAGATGCTGCCATGTGGAGCATCTCACGGCCACTGCTTTTTCATGTGGGGGGGCCCACTTGATACATTTATACATATGAAAAAACAATTGCCGTCAGATGGTTGGCAGTATCTCACGGCCACATCAGGGAGCACTTGAGGGAAACATAGCAGAGGATTTCATTTTGACAAAACAATACAGAAGGGCAAAACTATAAATAAATTTTGATTGGTTTGCCAAGTGGAAAACAAATCTGCCACCCGGCAAAACAGCACTACTCTAAGATAAGACAAATTAATAAAGTGGAAATTACTTAACAATTTAGTAATATGAAAATCTTGCTTAAGATAACAATATAAACATAAAACCTTAATAAAATATAAAAAAAATATTAATAAAACGATAAAATTATTTTTTTTAATGAAAAATCGAGGACAAACTAACCTAGCCACTCATGCCAGGTGTAAAACTATGAAGATCAATTACATAGGACTTGAATCAATTAAGAGTTGCCACCATCCATAATGTTTTAAGTGTGGATGATCACCAAAATATGCAAAAATGTACATAAAAATAGGCAAAACACCAATCAAAACCAAATCTAGAGGTAAGGGGGTTAAGTTATGATTTATGAGAGGGAAAAGGTATTAGGCATCCTCACTCATCCATCATCAGATGGTTGCCATACCTTCCATCATTATAAAAAACTCCTTGCATCATAGAATTGAAATAAAATAAATTTAAAAACAAAAAAGAGAGTATACGACTCTCAATAAGGATCATCCTATGAATTAGGATGTTCCTCATCAATTTGTCACAACCAGAGCTCTCGGATAAGGCTATTATCAAAGTAAAACATAGAAAATCAAATTCAAAGCTCAGATTTGAGTTAATTCAGTTGATAATGTAAACTGCTATTGAGCAGTACATAGTCAATTAAACATAACTCTTTCACATTAAATCCAAATTGAATGAGACCAGTGGCATTGAAAATCGGACTCAATAAGAAAGATCTGATATGAAAATCACTTAGACTTGAATTATAGGGAGCAAGGAATGATTAAACGAAGTTGCTGGTTCAGCAATTAACAGAGTGCTGACTAAGCCAACTTCAGATGCTTATAAGTTGAGATCAGCTCCATAAAAATTGATAAAACTTAGCTTGGATAAGCTAGGGATGCTCAACTTTCAAATGAAGCAAGTCTCACTTCCAAATTCATCCATTCGAGGCTTTTGAGAATTCTTTAATTCATGAAAAGGATCACGATTGATCACGTATTCTGCTACTGAGCAGTACAAGATCAATCAAAATCAATCTTGTTTAAAACTAGATCTATTACAGAAGACTCCGAAACAAAAATCATTCATGAGAGATTTGAATTGAAATAGGTATGCTATGTTGAAGTGACAAATTCTGTAATTAGATTCTACAGAATTATCAAACTTCAAATGAGCATGAAGTAAACTTGGCTCCATGTAAATTGCTTATAATTAATTCGAAAAGAGTATGAACACATATCTTTGAGATGAAACAGGTTTAAGTCAAATTTATCCATATGATTAACTTATGAGCTCTGAAAGTTCCTACTCCCAACACAAATTGCATTCTTAAGAAAAAATCATTAAAATAACAAAAATCTGTGGATCTAAGTTTGAATCTAATGTATATCAAGGCTGATATCATGCTAATAACCTGAAATTAATCAAAGAAATACTGGATTATGATTTGCTTACAAATCTCTATGAAGCGAGAGAACCCGACCAGAATCTAATCTCCAAAATCAATATAGAGTTTCAAAACTAAATAGAGATCTGACCATAAGATATCTCCATTTCATCCTTCAAACCTAAAATCATATCAGAGGGCCTGAGAACTTGATTTAAGGCCGAATCCTCATATCTAACCATATTGAACATGGTAGATCCAAAAAATAAGCCTACAAATGAATAAATCCATGCATGTAAATTTGCGTATGACCATTGAAATTGTGTTTGGTTTAATTTTTATATGACCATTGAAATTGGGTGTTATTACTATATTTCAGTACTTATTACGGTTCCATTTACTGTAAACTAGGGGAATGCACACGTGACAAAAGAACTAGAAACAAAGAAGGGCCTTTTGGGAATAGAATGTTACATGAGCAGTTAGTTATGATACTCGTACAAACATGGATTTAAACCAAATTAAATATAGGTTGTTACCAATTTGTTACCAACTCTGAGACAAACAAAAATAGTATATGAAGCACCAAATTCTGAATATAAAATGCTTTAGGGCTTCATACGAGTTGCAAAATAGGAAGAAAAATAAAATATTAGAAGGGGAAAGGAATCGACATCTCAGAATACCCTTTTTTTCATGAATAAAGAAAATAAATAAACTCCAAAATAAAAACACAAACATACACATTCAACTCATCAGATGTCAATTGAAAATTTAACATTTGTGGCGTTGCTTGCATCTGGCAAAATGATCTATTTAATCAAGAGATTCTTAGAAATACAATATTCTGGTAGTTAGAGTTCACAACCACCAGAAGTTCTAACAAAATTATGACTGGGATTGCTCCCACATTTTACAGACATGCTACAGTTATTAACAGATGGAAAATCTTTGGCCAAAGAAACACTGACCTGTTTCAGACTCTCTCCATTCTTTACAATGTCAAATGGTTTGGTTGATTGGGACGAGTCTAACACAAAGCCCCTCTTCTCTGAAAAGAATCTTGTCTGTGGCTTACTGTGTGAGAAACTTCTACATGAAACAGTGCTGTGTGAAGGGTATTCTTGGGCATAGAAAGTGTTGAATATTGATGAAATGGGATCAGCATTACATGTATCAGCATAATCCACAGTACTGAACGAGTCTCTAGTACTCTCAGTTGTGAATGATGCTTCATCCGAGCTTGTGAAAAGGGACCAATCACTTGATGTGGCATCTGAAAACTCCGTGCTTATTGAATCAGCATAAGCTTCAGTCACAGTTGGTATGTTTCTGCTTTCGCGGTCAAAACACTGACCACCAGGTTTAGTTTGTCCTTGTCTCGAAGGTTTTTGACTTCTGGAGCAGTGCTTTGCCAACGCTGGAGCTTGGAACAGGCTAGCTCTCCCAGAACATTCTCGTGGTGGGCGTGGGTAAGACCTAATCATAATTTTTCAATAGAGACACCAGTTGGAAACTTATGAACAGGACATAAAATAGAGCAAACTAAAGCAAGTTTACCTGGAATAAAATAGAATGTATGCCCCTTCTGACATCACATGGCTCATTGGCACTGGCCGGACCTGTTAATTGAAAATGATACCACCAGTAAAAACTGCAGGTTAACGTGGTTAATTTCATGTTCGCTAATGTATAAAGCTATCAGCACTAGCATTAAAGATGGATGGAGTGCAGATCTAAATATACATTATGAGGGTTAATCAATCTGCTTCAGTCAGATAACATTAGGATCACCTGGCAATACAACAAGAAGAATAAAATATCTTTAACTAGTTGATTCCTATAACACAAATCCTGTTCCTTCATTCAATCTAATAACAAAGTTGTCTTCATCCAAATCCTTTCTACTTAACTTCCACTCATGTTCTCTGTCATCTTCCCATCATCCTCTTAGATCCTTCAATGGATATCTTTCTGTACTTACACAATTTTCTCCCCAGGTCTTTGATTTACATGTCCAAAATATGTTGACCTACTTTCCTTTATTATTTTTTCTCCTATTTGGGAAACACCAAGATACTCTCTGACATTTTTATTCCCTAGCTTATGTTTCCTGGTCACTCTACACACTCATCTAAAGTCCCTATCTTAACAATGCTCATCCTATGAATATGTAGCATCATATAATTTATCAAGAATAACTTGAGCATCCATCACCAAGTTAATTCACATGATTCAAGTGTCTGCGAGACACACTTCTTTTTGCAGTAGAATGACAAGCTTACTACCAATGTTTCATGGCTATCTGGCTTTTGGAAATGGTCAAAATTGCATGCACCAAACATGTAAAACTCAACGTAGCAAGAGGTGACCCACCTTCCCTATATAAAACAGATCACAAAACAAGAAGTCAACAAACCACACAGTTCAAAATGGAACTCATCCTTGACCTGAAAATCCAGACCCCTTAGAAGTTCATTTACATATTTCTGTGTTTTACCTATTAGGCTCCAGTACAACAAAGACTTTTAAGCTCCAGTAAGGAAAAGTAGAACCACTTACCCATTAACTTATGATCACCCATCCCTAACCATGGAAAAACTTAAGCATCTTCCTACAACTGTAAATATCAAATTCATGAAAAGTGGAAGTTAATATACCTCAGTGTCGTCTATCCTGAACCAGGTGCCTTGAAGATCTTTCACATAGGACACATAATGCCCAGAAAACGATTCATTTGATGTATCCAAATGCACGACGACAGCATACAGCATATAAAGAGGAGGGCTGTCACCATTACCAGTCATAAATGGGATCATATCCAGCATTTCTGGGAAAGTTACATACTTATCCACTTTTCCATATCTTCCATTCTGGTGAAGCAAAACCCACATTGAAGAATCAGACAAGTGGACTAATTGCACAAGATAAAGCAGATGGTAAATATAATGCAACTTCCGTAAAACGCTGGAAATGCCAAAACAGTAAACCATCAGTCTGGGTATAGTTCGAGAACAAATAGGAAGAAGAATTTGAATCATGGTTCCACGTTGAGTCATATAAAACATTGAAAATGAAAATGGAACAACACAACCAAGCAGAATTCTGCATCCTATGAAGGTTTAATGACTTGGAATTGTAACTTACTTGGCTTGGTTACATAAGTGACTTGTACTGCTAAAAGCTTAAAATCTAAAGACACTTCATAACTGAATATAAGAAACAAGAGCTTAAATCTTGAGACTCTCCATTCCTTTCGGCAAATAAGATTCAAACAAAGAACGGCAAATTGACATAAAAGAATAGATTTCTCTGGTATCACTATAGTAAAACTAATACCTGGAATCTCTTCAAAACGATAGTCAGTATGTTTGGTGCCTCGTGTATGCTCAACTGCTTTCGAGCTTTAACATATTTAGCACACCTTTTTTAGACAAGGGAATGTTAAATTTTTTAAGAAACTAAATTAGAATTAGAATCAGAAGACGTGACAAGCAACCACAAGGGACTAAAAGTGATCAAACCTTCCACATCTATACATGTTTTCTCCATCCAAATCTTCAGGTGCGGTAAACTGAGTTAGTGCATCCTCTAATGACTCCACCCAACCAAGTATTTCCAATGAAAGATCCATGATGTTTTCATATCTTTCGGACTCATGATGACATCTCATGCACTTGACCTGATTGCATTGATGTGAACTTACTAATAATGATCTTAGATACGAAAAGGACAACTCTTAATGATGCAAACAATCACAATAAATCACCTTTGATCTGAGATGACCGCCAAAAGTATGTTGTATAAATGTTGTTTCTTGTAATCTTGAATCAACTTCCTTCTCACCACCCAGACCCTCAAGGCATATAGATTGCATTGATGTGATTAAAAGCCTAAATAGAATAATCAATATGAAATTTAACTAGTCAAAAATATAGGTAGACAATTCCCATTCTCCATCAAATTATGAAGCTCAAACTGCACCTTTGCATAGGCGCATGCACAAACACATATAAAAGCAGAAAAAAAAAGGGCTTTCAATTCTTCTTCTTTTTTCACAAGAGATAAATGAGAATAGAGTCAGACCACACATCCTAATGAAACTGCCATATAAGTCTTGACAAACCTTAGAAATTCATGTGCATCTTCCTGGCTTCCACCACCCATTTGGCGATCCATATTCCACATATGTGAAAGGATTCCACTGGGAGACAGAGGGCCTCCACCTTCTCTCAACATCATTACGTGCTGCTCAAGCTCACACATGAGGCACCAATCTTTCACGCTACCTATATGTAAAAAATAAAAGGAAGTTATGCCTTTCTGCAACTAAGATAGCATCAAATCTCTTATTTTATGTTTACAGCTAACAAGGAAACGAGAATTAAAAGTTACAGGTTCTTGAATGGGATCTTTGAAGCAAATATATGATGAGAGGCTTTGTGCAGGTCAAACATTGCAATACAGCATTAGCGTAGCAGCTGCAAAATAAAAAGAAAGCTATTCAATAAAAATAAAATTGCAGATACAAAGACACAATATAACCTAAAACCTTAAGTTTATTGAGTGACCTTAACAAACTACGTTCCACATCCAAAGACAACAACACTGGATACTAACTGGCATCCTTCCAAACTGTCCGATCAAAAATAGAGAATATCCTTCTGAAAGTTGCCCATCCATCCATCCCCCTCCCCCTTCCCCTTTTCTTTTTGTCCTCCATTTTTTCCCATCTTTTTCCCTTGGTTTTGGTATACAAAAGAACACACTTATATGTCACAATGAAAAAAATCAAAAAACAGAAATTGTTGAAGGACCAAAAACAGTGACCAGCTTAGCCATAAATCTTCACATGGGAATTGCTAGTCTTGTTGGACTATTATCGTAAAGGTTTTATTTCAGTTTTTGATAAGTCCACCTTAAGTTTCTTTTTCTTGTTGTCATTGTACATACTAATCAATGTCCATTCGTTTTCCTTTCTTCTGATTAGTCAGCCAATTTTCTTTATTTTATCTTCACCCAGATTCCTAAGTTTACGGATGTGGAATGGAAATACCTGTTCCCACAGTTTAAGAGGCCTCTAGGAGAAAAATCCCACATTTCACACTGAAAGAACTTCACAAATTCCTCGTACGGGAATAGCACCTGGGAATCAAAATAGGAAAATCTCAAAAGGAATGTTTCATTCATATCTGCAAACATAATAATATCATCATCATGATCATCATAAGCCAATTCCCACCAAAGTAGGGTCGGCGAATCTGCAAACATAATAAAATGAAAAAAAAAAATTTGCTTATGTAGTGTAATCATGAAAGGGAGTGCCTGATTTGAAGCTAACCTTATTTTTCTTACGGTTGTTAGTGATAAACCCAAAGGCATCCTGCCTTGGAATTTTTGGCAATTTCTTAAGACTCATCATTTTCATGACTCCTGCTGTTGAGACACCACTGCCGGAATATGCATGCCTGGCATTGGAAGCGTTCATTTGAGGGATTTCTGTACCACAAATTTAACATTAAAGTCAATAAAAACCTGCAGCTTGAATGCGTCATGCACCAACATACATTATGAAAGATTATCTGCAAAACCCACTTGATTCATTATCTGCTGGTCCTTTCTTCTCAACTTCAGAAACTGAGTTTCCCATCGATCTTGGTAAGTGAGAAGCTTTGGTTTCAACTTGATGTAATGAACTCTTTGGATTCATGCTTCCCATGCCCAAGATCATTTCAGGGGAATCACTTGAGCATATTCTATCACCTTTAGGAGACAAACCATCTCCGAGTAAATTATCTCTATCCAAAGATGAGTCCATCTCTATTTCACAAGCATCTGTCCAATTTCTTACTGAAATGAATGAGCTTGGAATGCTAGATACTCTTCCTGATTCAAATTGACTTCCAGCTTGGCCTCTTAACTTAAGAACATCACGCTTCCTACTTTTTGGAGCAGTGGGGCCAATATGCTTTTTAGAAATTTGCTCTTCTGATGTGACAGCGCTGTTGTTTCCTACCTGAGTTCATCAAAGAAATATGGTAGTTAGAAATTTTAGTTGAAGAAACAAGATCAATATCCTAAAAGAACAAATTTAATTATTGAGAACCTTGTGTTTCATCGAAGCATCTTTTGATACACAGGTGTTAGACAAAGTTGACGTCGAAGCCCAACTCCTGTAGGCTTCTTCAGAAGAACCAAATAATATAGCATTATCCCTTGGTAACATTTTACTGTTTTTAGATCTACACGAATCACTCTTGTCTTGAATTTTTCTCTCCATGATGGAAACTCGAGATTTATCGCTTGCGTTACTAGAAGAGACAGGAGTGACAGAAGAGTGTATAGGATGATGATTTGTTTTATCTGAAGGAACACATTTCTGCAGAGACTTCTTGATATTATGTCCAGCAAAATGAAAGTTAGTCTCATCATTAAATGAAATCCTCTCACAAACAGATCCTTCAGTCAAAGCAGAATTAAGAGATGGTTTTGGGCTGGAAGTCTCCAATTGCTGGCATTCCTGCTTGTGGCCTTGCCTCCAGTGAAATATTTGACATTTCCCAGAACTGCAGACAGGTTAATAATGCAACAATTATAGAGCAAAATTTGCAAAGACCTGTGTTGTGCAACCAAATCACAACTTTAACTGAGAAGACACATCTGATTGAACATATGTTTTTAATTTATCCAAACCATTAGTCTTATTACATACTTTAATTATATGAGATTGATATGGTGTCATTGATTTATGAGATTGATATGGTGCAACCAAAATTGGGGACTGTCATGAAACTCATGTTAGATGATACCACAGCATTTGTGACAGTAACCCAGTAACAAAGTTTAAACGAAAACAAAAGACAAACAATGCAATATAAAAGCAAAGTCAAACATAAGATAACAAACTAAAAAATAAAGATGCATAGAACCAAAATTTCTTCAAAGGGACAACAACTATGAATGATGTAGATAATCAAATAACATCTGTTAGAAATTAAGTGCATATTTCAAGAAAGTTGAAAGTAGGACATTCTCGAACAACAGCATACATACTGAAAGAATTCTGTTTGTTGTGACTGACACGATATTGCTGATTGCACATTATAAGCTAAACCTTAAGAAAGATTATTTTGCGATTTGCATTATTGTCATGCTCTTTTCTAGCTTTCGACATCCAACACAGGTAGGGCATCATCCCTTTTTCCCACTTTAGACCATCATGCATTGGTAACACTCTGATTTCAAACAAACCTTCTTCAACTCAGGCAAGGGTAATACATCTTTCGACTTAGGAAACCAAATCCACAAGATATTACAGATGAATTACAGATGTGGAAGCACAAAATCAACATTAAAGCAAAACCATAGGAAGAAGATTCCAACAGACAAAGTTACAAAAATTTTCAGTTCTTTTAGTTAGAAAATGAAATTGACTAAACCATAACTTAAATGTAATACATCAAGCAATATATCCCCTTCTTTTGACAAAAGATTAAATCTTGAATGTAATTTTAATCTTTTATGAGTAATCAGGGAATATATTATGATATCAAATGATATATTGCAATATCGATCTATCCTTTCATAACACGCCATTATAAAAATTTAAATATGGGGAAATTCAACAGTTTTTCTTTTTTGACTATATATCCATTGAAATTGATTAGAAACCTTCAAATCTCTTGACAGCACTCAAGAGTACATACATATATATTGACAAGAACATTCAAAGTATATTTCCAAGCTACCTACCATTTGAATATGTCAATTCCTCTTAGGTTTAAAAGTCATTTTGGCACATATTCATCAAGATTTAATATTTGCATAAAAAATATTTTAAAACAAGTGAATTTATGTTTCGAAATTCTTTGATCTGACTCATTTTGAATAAAATTGTAGGAAATTCATGACATTTCCATACATGATGGAGTAGTTTGCATTTCATACAGATTTCTTGTTAATGATCTAATATTTTACTGCTTCATAAGTTCATATCATAAGTTTAACAATTAAGATCAGGAACTTCAATTATATAGCGAAATTGGCTAAAGGTCATCTGATCGAAAATCCATCCTAGGCGAGCATTGCCAAAGGCAAAAAAAAAAAATGTAAGTCACTGATGCAAATGCTTTTGACAACAGTAGTGAGATAATATTTAGGAGATTTCTCCCTATCAAGAATCTACATGTCAAACACCTGTTTGCAGACACTAAAAAAATCCCATGTCAAAATTTGGATGCTTGAAAAAAAAAGTTGAATGCATTTCCTGTGGTCCCAGAATCCGGTTGAACATGAGACCACTAGCTGGGATGGGGTTTAGGGTTGTAGGGCCCACTCCTGAGATGGGCATCCATCCGTCCATTTCACATTGGTACCACTCAGAGGAAACAGTCTCAAAAAAGTCACCATCATGTGCTTCTAAGATAAGCAAAAACATTTGGTATTACTCATTATCATTATGCAACCACTATCAAACTATCACTTTCTCAATTATTGGATAATTGACAATATTCAAGAATGAAGTTTTTATGTTGTTTATAGTTATATTATGGCCAACATCATTTAACTTATCTTTTCAAGACAAACCTCTAGGTTCTTACATGAATTTATGTATGCACACATACGCACGTCAATATTGCATGCAACGCTCCTATCAGTATGGAGAAATTGCAAAGACAGAGTGTCTTAAAGAAATGGTCACAGTTAACCACTTGATGATCAAGTATTTTGAGGAGCCCAAATATGCAAAACATACATTAATTGTGTATTTACATAAGAACAATTGTTGAACTTCTAAGCTTGTTGGGGACAAAGTTGGATTTTCCAGCCAAATTTGTTGATTTACTTCAAGAATGAGGTTTTAGGAGGTTAAGAGAGTAAAGACAGCATGTTCCATAAGAGCTTTAGTCCAATCTTCTCTTAGCGCCTTCTTGGTTGGGCTTCAAGTTGTGACTCTTGCAGAGCTTTAGACAGTCAGGAATTTCTATCCTGTGAAAATTTCCTTTTTATTGTAGTGGCTTTCCGTTTTCAGCTCCTGTTCACTTATCCTGTACTTGTTGAGCTGGATTTTTTATTTTAATATAATTCTCTATTATTACTGATCCAAAAAAAAAAAGAGAGTAAAGGCAGCACAGAAAGTTTTCCTTTTTCTTGAGTTGAAATATATCAAAAAAAGAGAACCAATGGGATTTTTCAAGCCAGACAAACAATGGAAAAAGGGTTGAATAAAGCCAAATAATCGACTTCTTCACAAAGATATTCTAGAGAACAAAGGCTACCAGTTTTATTATCTTACTATGAGATTTTTTGCTCCATATACATTCAGTATTTTCATGGATTGTATAGCCTTTTATAGCTTTTTGATAGCAATTTATTCACCTTGTCAGCTTTATTAGACTCTCCCCTCTTCAATTTATACAGTTCTTTCAGACATATAAGAGAGATAGAAAAAAAAGATTGCTTGTGCATCAAGGTTAATCATCTTGTAACTCATGAAATTGTGACGACTTGCATAAACATACAACAAAAAGAAATATTAAAGAAAGAAAATTAATTTGTCCTTGCATCCAAAAAGTCAAAAGCAAGGATTACTTCATACCAATATCTAACAGACTTGCATTGGGAGCAACGGGTTGTTGCTGGAGCAAAGCATCTGGCACACTGATAAACACTGGTCCTTGGGACAGAAACTACAGGGATAACACTGGCCGCAACCATTTCTTCTTCCCGATAAGCTTCTTCAGCAGCCAGCTGAGCAAGAAAGCTTATTCTTTCCTCCTTCTTCGCAGCCTCACTCCATTTTCCAAGTAATATGTATATTACAAGAGGAAGCACAACCAAGACCAGAAACAGGGCAGGTATATCAGCTTCCCTTGGCTCAAGCATGTCACTGCCCACATACTCATGTCCAACTCTCTCAAAGCCGCTTCTTGAGTGGAACTCTCAAAAATTCATGGATACTGCACATTCTTAGTCGCCGAGTGTTAAATAAATGGTTTTGATCTTAAAATTCAAATAAAAATAAGTTAAACTAACTTATCCGGTAATTATAAGAATACCAAATTCTCTTTTTTTGTTTTCCTTTCCAATAAAAGCATAAAGAAAAAAAAATTCATCAGAAGATACATCAGACATTAATTTTTTGCAATTTTATATAGCCTAACATAAAATTTAGATGCTAAAATTCCAACTTAACAAGGATTAAAATTTACATAAAGAAAGGAACTATGAAGAGAGAGATTTTGGTATCAATATTTGCTTGTATATAAATGATACATTGATTATAACAGTCTTGAGATAACAGACAACATTAAGAAACTTTAATAATTGCTTTTTTAGACAAAAGGTAATGGAAATTCTGATTAAACCGAAGTTCCAAGAACCATTAGTATCATTACCACAACTTAATATTGGCACATTGAAAAGTTGTTGAGAATCTTTTAAGCTATATGATTGTAAAATCAGAACACCTTTTGGTAATAACTTTAACTTGAACAAAAACATAGAAGATGTATCTTCAATCTCAGTATTCTGTTGATTATCTAAACCATTGAGATGAATATGTCAAATCAAAGAGAATTTTGCATACGAATTTAACATTGTTCGGCATTGTGCCTACGTCCAAGGCAAAGAAGAAGAATTTCCACTATTTCAAAAAAAGAATAGGGTTAAAACCTATATCTCTATTCCCCAGTTACAACCCTAGCTAAGTACAATATCTAATGCTGTTGGCATTCATATGCACGTCATGAAGACCTAAGATTAAACATGTTTTGGGAAGGCTGACTAGAACTTATTACTTTGAACACGAACAGTGGAAAGCTATATATATATATATATTTGAAATATATTTTGAATTACTATGTCTACAGCCCATTATTAGGACATATTGATGCCCATTGGATTTTAGATTCCAAGTAATTTGAGTCAACAATTTGATATGTTTCCAATCTTTCAGGAGCCATGCTTGGAAACCAGAATGGAACTTTTTTTGTCCAATTTGCTATGGGATTGGAGTTTATAGGTTCAGAGAAAAAAAAAACTACAGTAGAAGAGCGCTGGATAAGAAGCTTGCTTGACGGAATTACCCTTCAAAATCAGCCAATAATTGCTATATTAATACATTGTGATTGCTAAGCTACTGAACTGGTAAGTAAGAATAACAAGAATCCTGATAACATAGTAGATCCATTAACTAAAGTATGTATAAGAGATGTAATTCAAAAAACATTAAGAGGGTGGACTTAGAGCCTACAGAACAAAAGATCTCCAAAAAAATGAACCCAACTTAAGAGACTGGAAATCAAAGAACATAGGCTCAATGGGAAAACAAGTGGTTTGAGTAAACTCTTCAGCACTAAGGAATCATAACTCCAAACTCATTCCTATAATGTAGTGCACCAAATAACATTTGGAGGATGATCAAATGACCCAAAATTCTTTCTATATCTGAATTTTCCAATGGGATGTACAGTTATAGGGTACATATGATAGAATAACCTATAGCAGTATGGAAGTGGTAATGTCAACAACTGATAGAACTCAAGAATACCTTTCCAATGCTTGTGTATGTGTGCACGCGCGTGTGTGTAAGTGTGTGCTTACAAGGACTCTTGGTTGAAGACATAATTCACCAATCCCTTCACATATTTATTATGCCTACAATAGCAAAGTTTCAATTCCAAAAGACATCTTGCTCAAGAAAAATTTTTGTTGTCACTCTTTATCGTAAAAAAAGAAAAAAAAATTATATGATTTATTATTATATTTAGACAAGCTTAATGGTATTGACCATGGTTTAAAATTTTGCAAAATTTCGTTGTTTTAGGGGGTAGCAGCACTAAATATGAATGGAAAAGCCCTTCTGCGGCTTTTTCCCTCCATGCCAGCGAAATTGGTGGCATGCCAGCAAAATCAGGCGGCATTTCCCCAGATTTCCCAAAAATGGGGAAATTGTGGGGAGTTCTTTTTCCCTACATTTCTCGGCATGCCCCGGAAATTTTGCTGGGCATGCCCACAAAATGTAAAACCTTGGTCTTGACCATTGAATATATATTTGAATAAATGGAGAGTGACAATTGCCATCAAATGACAATTTTTTAGCAAGACATCATCTGTAGCCATTTTTTATGTTTTCTCCTTCTTTAACTGGTGGTTTGGCTATTATGAACTTTTCTATTTAAGGTATGATTAGCATCTTTTAGTGATACTCATTAAATAGTTATAGCCCTCTCCACACCTATTCATTCTATAAATGCAAGGATTTTCCCTCCTCACAAAGACGCCCCTAAAAATTCATTTTAACCAATAACTACTTCACTCCAATTTCTGTTTTCCTTTCGTACAATGTCCTTCTTATTCTTGTCAAGTCCAAAGCATTGCATGCGCTCACTTCTTAAGGGCATTGAGTAATTAAATCAGGAGGTGACCAACATCAACTTAAGTGTACAAACATCTACAGAGTGACAAGCATTATTTCGCATTAAGGCCTGTATGTTAAAACACATGCTCAATGATAAGTACTCCAACTTTGATTACTACTCCCAGTACTGATACTCGGTTTAGGACTTGAGATTTCATCATATTTGTTACTATATATACATCTCGTTTAATTTTGCAATTTTCCATGTGAAATCTAAGAGGAAAAGAAAAGTGAGATAATATGTAAGCCAATCACTTTTTACCTTCCTTTTTTTTTTTTTTTTGAATGTGAACTCATGAAAGATGCAGAAAAAATATATACAGCAGCCCCAAACACTTACTTTTGGGAAACTAATCTTCAGAATGCTAAAGCTTTTAAAATACTTCTCAAAGAGCCTCATCACCTCCCCTGTCTGAATCATTTGCACCAGAGATACACAGAAAGGTCAAACAACCTGCAGGTGTTTTCTTCAAGATATGAAGAAATGAAATATATATCAAAACTATATCCAGTGGAACAAAAAAACAACAATTTCTGAAAGCCATCATTGCACAAACAAATCTTATTGTCCAGAAATTATGTTTTAAGAGAAACTCAAGATAAATATACTCGCTATTTGGTTGAGAATAAACATGAATTGTGCCAAAAGAAAACCAATAGACTCATTTGATCTCTACTTCCTTGTAAGAAGCTTGTCCTGAAATTTTCAATTTTTTATTGAGCCCCAACACATATAAATCGCCTCTCTTGACTATTTCACAATGCAAAACATCAAAATTTCACGGAATCCAGCACTCAAAAGAGGGTCATCAGGTTCCAAGAGTGAAAAGTGAGAATTGCTAAAAGCTCTATACCATTTAAGAATCCATCCTAAAGCTTAGACTCTCAAAGGAACCCACCTAGAAATGCTTCTTCTTTCACGCTTTAACTAAAACAACCGCCAAATGCTCAACAAAACAGGTATAATATTTAGCATTACCACATAATGACAATGGAAACAACAGAATGTTCACAGATTTCCAACAAAACCAACTTTACAGAGTCAATTTCTACCGAAAACCCACATTACTGAGATTCATTATCTTCACAGATTTCAGATGCATAAACGAAACGCAAAAGAAAAACTTCACTTACACTTCGAGATTCAGAAACAAAAAGCGAAAAATAGTGAAATTACTGAAAGATTTAGAAGCTTGACATCATCCTTACCATTCCACGGATAAGAAATCCACCAAAACCCAGCATTCAACCTTCTTTTCCACAGATATTCTTTGATTCCTCATATGTAAGGACAAACTCCAAAAACAGTTCCC
This sequence comes from Buxus sempervirens, assembly GCA_947561395.2. Lineage (NCBI taxonomy): Eukaryota > Viridiplantae > Streptophyta > Magnoliopsida > Buxales > Buxaceae > Buxus > Buxus sempervirens. The sequence goes on along the minus strand of OX387186.1, from coordinate 12,877,559 downwards.
CACTTGAATCCGCTTCACTGCGCTCTTCACCCATCGAAAGCAATAAAGAGCTAATGACTATGGAGAAAGTACAACATGCTTCGCTCCGTACAATAATAAATGGAGTACAATATCATCACAACCGTCCATATCCCAAGACATTCCAACGCTTGCGATGCACATTATCATACTTTTTAAGTGCGAGTCCACTGTAGACTCTTTCAAATCACAGAATCCCTTCCATGTCCTCTCCCTCGCTTGCCTCTTGGTATGAAAATCATTAAAAAACGTACTAGTTTTGGATTGGCTGAATAGGGTTTTGTAAGTCTATAAGTGAAAAATATTCCCATTTCGGAAAGTGCTCATGTGTTCATTCGTCGAGGGATTACCTCATTAATGCTTTGGGATGTGACATGGTTGGTAAAGTCTAAGGTTTGTCTCTGGGAATATTGGCCTAATTTACTCTGTGACAGGCACTTTTTGAGGGATTAGGTGGAAACACAAATAGGTAGTATACTGTTCCATACAGTATAAGGGTTTAGACTTTAGCTTTTTCAAGTTTCA